>JAPYZH010000336.1:0-175617 GCA_030523085.1 Meteorus colon
AGCGTCGCGGGTTGTACGGACGCCAGTCTATTACATGGTAGAATTCTTGGATATTGTTTCGTGAATATTTCATTCATATATTTGGTTAATCATACGGAAGCTCAACCGTATACTCATCGCCGAACTCTTTCTATCCTGTTGCGCTAAAAATTTCATATAAATAGGGACATAATTATTACAGAATCTTATTATATTGTAAAGAAAAAGAATTATCGGTGAGCGTCTCGCGAGCGACGGCAGCGTGCGATCGCGCCATTCGAACGAAAAATCGACCGAAATTCTCTATAATTAATTCACGTTTGTTAAATATTATTCGGTTCATTTGTAATTAATCTTTTTGATATTTGAAGCAATCTGGCCTTCTGCTAGGTTGAATAAACATAATATATTTTTCTCATTAATTATTGACTTAAGTTATTATCATTTTCAACTCCTATCGATTAATGAACAAGTACTCAGGCGCTTGTTCATCCTTTTTTCATTTCATGTAAAAGCCTGAGTGGCATCCCTTGCGCTCACATGAGCGCGCAAACATTACAATAATCGTCATTTCAATAATTTTTATAATCATCAAATATAATAAAATAAAATCCATTCATAACGATTCTCTCCTCCCTTAGAAAAGTCGAGAGAATAATTCGGTTTTCCAGAATAGATTATTTTATATTCAAAATCGAACGTTATAATCCATACTAATATTATAAATGCGAAAGTAACTCTGTCTGTCTGTTACTCTTTCACGCCTAAACGGCTGAACGGATTTTGATGAAATTTGGTATGGTGCACGCCATCGTTCTTAGGGGGTAGGCAGTAGGCAGAAAAAATAATTTTATTCAGCCCAGCGGAGTGGGCGGGTACAGCTAGTATATATATATATATATATATATTTATACATGAATCGATCAAATACATTTATCTGTAACATATAATGAAAATCAGACGATTGGTGCAAAACGTATAATCATTGGATTATTGTGGTGGATATAGATTTTATGACGTATATAATTCGCAACTTCACATTCCAAACACGCATCACTACATATCTAATGCTTTTATGATTGTACTGTGATAGTAAATTTCCCAATTCTCAATGACAATGATGCGAGACAATGATGACACACAAAAAACAATTATAAAAAAATGCAATCTATAATTCTAATAATTGGCAATTACTCTGGAAATGGCTTTTCCGTAACCATGGAAGTCAAAAAGCACGAAACTTAAGTCTATAGTTCTCAAATTGTACACGATACTTATGTATCACTATTGCTTTAATGTCGTTTATTGTTCTGCAAAGCCGGAAAATGTGGATCATGTAATGTTCATTTCTGATTGCTAATGTTTCTCAAGTGGAAAGTCCATTCTTTTTTTTTTTCGTGTTCTAAAATTCCGCCACAATATGGGCTGTGCCCCACATTTATACAGAGAGATTATAAAAGAAATGGGCACGTGTGCTTATACCATACTAATATGGCTATAACGAGGAACATCTGACATAACATGCTTACAACAATTTTGTCTCTGCCATAAAGTACTTCCAATTCATTAAATGATAGTAAGGACTGGGGTTTTTTTTTTTTTTTTTGGTGCTCGAATTATCTAGCATTCGAGATGTTGTGAACTCAGATGCGAATGTGGAACGTATTGTAGAATTGCGTTATTTTATTAAAACGGTGCCGGAAGTACGCAAAGGTTCCAAAAAAAAACAGCTATCAATGATTTCATATGGGGTGACTATGGTATATTATACTTATTCTAATATTACATGTGATATATCTATTGATATCTTATATACGTACACGAAATGAATGTGTCGCTTTGACCACAGAGGAACAAGACGGACCAACGAAATGAGGATAAAACAATTATTATCAATTACGCCGAATCGTTGCTACCTTCAGAATTGTCTTTTCTTTCATGGTGACATTATCTTTTTTAATTAGTCTCGATTGTAACTACTTGGAGAATAGGCCAATATCAACTCGAGAATGTTTTATGTTTGTAGTAAGAGAAGGATCGCCATTCACTATGTAAGGGTTGCCTACGATACCTGAGTACCAGACCAACTATATATATCGTGTATATAAAAAGTAGCGTTTCTCGTGCAGGGCCCCTTCATCGCATGGAGACCTTACCGCATTTACCGTATACCACATTTTTTTTTATTCTCATTCTTACGCTCTGGTTTTTTCCTCCTGTATCACATCGTCGTTCAACGTTTTTACGATGCTTTTGTATATTATGTAAAACTGTGGGTATATGTGGTGAGTTGTAGCAGAAGAGAATGACGGCATGGAGAAATAGAGAAGCAAAGAGATGGATGCTTGTAACGAAATAATGCGCCGTCTTTCTTCTATATATTCGCATACATTTAATCTATATCATGCAACAAATAGTTTGATTTTAATTCTCGATGAACAAGAATTCATTTCATATTCACCATATCCTGCGCGTAACAGTAAGAATGTAATACAGTGGTAATTGAATTTATTAGAGGAAAGAACAAAATACAGCAAATGCTGACGGCAATGCTTTGTGTATCCAAATGTATATAGATATATATATATTCAATAAAGCTTTCAACAAAACAACTTGACAGAGGATGCGTTTCACGAGCGGGTTTCCAATATTGTAGAAGCGACTACTAACGAAAATTTTAGGGCTTCACTTTTTTTTTATTTGTTCCACTTAGTAGAGGAGGATGCCAACGGGGATGTGCGCGATTGTGTGTGCGTATGTCTGTGTGTAAGAATGTGTATACAGTTGCGTGTATAGGTACAAACCTGTATAACAGAGTCCTGCTCCCACGATTCATTTTGGCAACATGTGGCACAAATGATTTTGTTCAAGTAATCTTTTGTACGCTTACAGAAAACTTAAGAGGATATAAATCGACCTCAAAAACGCTACCGCATTGGCATTGGCGATAGTGTCTCTACATCTATGTATGTATGCGCTCATTGATCTATAGTTATACGTTTGAATGAATATATGTCCACGTGATAAGCTCGAAAGTTAAAAGAAAAAGGATATTGAATCCGATCTATATTCTCAATTTGTTGTAGCTTATGACGTATATATATTTACAACGGGGCGTCCGCCACATTCTGAAATTACGTTATTTTTCCATATTTCAATGGGCTCACCAAGTGGCATCATCGAGTGAATTAATAAATTAATATTTGGCTAGCATCATTTCGTAATGACGAACTATATGTCTAATAGAAAATTATCTAGTAAAACCCAGACTAGTTAACGCGAGTCAGCGGTAGAATACAGTTTGATATAAAGTCCAATAATCTTGACGAATCACGCGTATTTACTCATAAGAAAGATTGTTAAATTGTGGTAGATGTTTTGTTCCAAGCCTATATAAAATGGAAATCTTATAAGAAATTGCTCTCAGTCAACGTAAAAATTTGAATTATGGTGAGGGAACACTGCCAGTATTTCTGATAATGGCAGATTCTTGAATGGAATAGTATAGATTATAATACAATTCGGTCGTGAGCCGAAATTCCATGGCTCAACATTGTATAAGGAGCTGAATGAGATTTATTATTTCGATGCGCTAATGATTTAGCAATATTGCAACTTTATGTCATCGTCAATATTTCATGAGCTCATTATATCCATTGCTTATTTACATACATATAGCATTAAGAATGTTATACATAATTCCATGATGCTCTCCATTCTTTGCATATATATGAAAAGAAAATTTTCATCGCTTATGAAAATGTTTGATGCGAAGAATGATTGATGTTACTTCCATCAATTATAATTTCTGAAAATCGATTTATTTGCAAAGGGTGAGATTATTGTACCAATAACTAATTGTGTCTCAATCATCATTCCTCCATCCTTTACACACGGTTCAGTGTTCCTGTGCATCTATATTGTTCTGATTGCCACTGAAACTAACACTACCCGAATTCCCCCCAACGTCAATCATATATGTAAGAGTTTTCTGCAACTGATATTAAAGGCAAAGAAGTTAGTATACCGCGCAAGCGCACGATAGTTTCACCTTTTGTACTCAGGAAGTTGAGAGCCGGTATATTTCAATTTCATTTTCTAGATGTGCCATTAATTAATCAGCGAATACGGATTCTTGGAAGAATATTCCAGAATATTATCACCCTGTCTTCGATAGGAAGAGAAAATTATGATAACTATGTGGAGGAATGCGGACAGCACGTGCTCTGTCTCATTACTCCACTGACTGAAGAATTTTGTCAATCCGAAGTGAAAAGAATTCAGCATCAGGAGATAATGTGCATGTAATATTTAATGTCAATCATCAACAAGAAAAAGTTTCAGAAAATAATACTGATCCTGATAGCATATCAGCCCCATGAATTGTTTATACCCACGACTTGCCATGATTTGCTATGAAATTCAAATGTCATCGAATTCTCAACAACCTAAGTGAATACGCTCCAATGCTGAGAGAATGAAATCAATTTTTCTGCTAATAGAGATTATCATTATCATCTTCGCAACTATGCTAGTGTGACACAAAATTAAAACATTTCGTCGGTAACAATGGACGGTGCTGACTTCAGGTTTGAATAGCGTGTGAATTATTGAAACCGTGCGGGAATCCAACGGGAAAATTGTGCGCGCCTTTTTGAGGTAGCTATCTTGTGAAAAAATATGCAACGAATCAGATTTCATATCCCGGTTTTGATTCAATAACATTATTAAAGTTCAAAAATTAATAAAACATACTGAAATAGTAATTGATTACTCTCTTATGCGATTCCCAATGTGGTTCGTACTTTTCCCAGGTACCATAATTCAATTATATGAATTCTATGTTCATGTTCATTATTAAAATAGAGTTATGAATGGTTTAGTGGGAGGAAATCTATTAAAATATTCAGTTTGTTGTTGGTACACATGAAATATTTATCGGGTCATCGTCGAGAGCGGGAGAGAGGGAGAGAGAGATTGATTGATGCTTTATTACACCATTTAACACATAGTATTTTATATTTCGGCATTGAGAGTAAAAAAATATTATATCACATATTGATCGAGATCAGGTATCTTTGAGCTCAAAGAAAAAATTGAAACAACTTAGCTTTGAAGACGTTGTGTGACGATGTAAACTGAATGTCAGGGGGTAAGGAATTAGGAGACGTGCAGTCAAAACAATGAGCAAGTGTTCATGCAAGGATGTGATGTAGCTCGGCGTCTTAAACAAGTTATTTGATAATGATGGAGTCAAGCGAGTTGGACTACGTCAACTTGGATCGGGAGCCTCAAGCAACTCGCGGAGTTAGGATGGAACATCTGTTTCAAAAAGCTTATGGACAAGGAAGTCGAGAGAATACACTCTTCAAGTCAGCCATCTCAGCTCACGCCCGTATGGGGAAATATGGGTGTTGTGGTGAAGATTGAAGATGAACCTGCACGATTCACCAGCCGCTGCAGTTTGCAGGTTGTATGGAATGATATCAGTACGCTAGATGGCACAGTAATCATTGATTACTAATCAATAATCGGCAAAACCGTCGCAGATACTATTAATTTTTAAATGCTTTCATTTGGAGCGTTTTTGTTTAGTTTGAGATTATGTAGGGACGCAAACACACATCGCGAGATTTGAAAGACATGATTGTTCCATGAAAGATCAGGTGACAACTAGACGCCCAAATTCTTGATAGAATCAACGTAGGTCACACTCGAGTGACCCATAACCAACTGAGGGAGACCAGTTTTTTTCAATGCTTTGTTTTTTTTTGCTGGTACCCAGCAAGATCGTTAGAGTTTTCGCCACGTTTAGCTCAGAGAGCGAGTTTGTGAATAATTGAATGCACAACAAAAACATTGGCGACCAAATTTCCAGATCTACACGAATTTAAAACTAATAGTCGTGAAGGAGTTACCAATCAGAGTTGAATTTGTCGTTTTCGTCGTTTATTAATATTTGAAATATCAGAAATAATGAACAAGAAATTTCTTCGCCATGACAATGTATTATCCAATTTCTTGATTTCTTTCAGAATCTGAAGAATAATGCATATTCTCTTAACAGTTATTTGTAACAAAATGTTCGTTAAACAAACAATGCAAACGGAAACAAGAGAAACATTCATCCTTATCATCAGGTGACAATATTGCAATGATGATTTTTAGAAGAAAAATGATTTCTTAATATAATGTTCAAGCAATCAACGAATCAAAAATTTGGTAATTGGTTATATCTTATTGTTGATAGAACTGGAAAGGTCTTCTCGAAGCAACATCATTCTAGTGTCATCATTTTAACTTATAGACAACGAATAACAATGATTATCTTCCAAAAAATTAATTAACGTTATCGTCAGTGGTGTAATAATTGATGACATTTTTTTTTTTTTTCGTACGAAATTATAACCGTTGAAGGGCCCTAATATGTTTATTCATATTCATTTAATACCATAAATAAACATGTTTGTGGTGAATCTTTGGAATCTGAGGAAACAATATCGTCGCGCGCCCAGCGTGGAACCCTATTTTCAACATCAAAATATGCTTGAGAATCATTACGATAGTTATTTTTGTTAGTAATTTCTTCCCCTGCAAGAATCATTTCCTGAATTTTATTTATATATTTTTTTTTTTTTGAGATATCTGCGAAAAACTGAACCCCCTTTGTTTTCAATCTTTATCCTGTTATAATTATTGCAATTGTTAACCGGAGAGTATAATTTTCATGCACGTTTTTCTAGACATCCTTCAAGCCTTTTTCCAAATTTTTACTCTCAGTATATGGAATTTTCACGTTTTACAAATCATTACTGAGCCTATAGATTGACGATGCTAATACCTATAACTGGTAGAGGAGTAGTATACTTCTATGGATAGAAGATTTAATAAAGAAATATGAGTGGAAGAGAAGCAGAAGAGGGATTATCCAAAGACATGAGGAGAGATGTATAATTGATTGTTCATCGTGGAGTGTGAGTTGTGAGTGTATTAACAGATGAATAAGATGTTGATTGATTTCTGATTGACACTTATCTTGTGCGGGTCAAACATGAGCAACTGACTCAGGGCATGGGAAGGGTGTTTTGGTTACGTTATTATAATTTATTGAGATGAAACCAAAAAATAGAAGGTTGAACAATTGCTGAAATTTAGATAAATTTCTACATATATCTTTTTCACTCATACAATGCTACAATAAAATTCGTTAATAGTATTTACAATTTCCTTGAAACTGCTGGATTAATAAATCGACATTTACATATCTTCAGGTATATCTAACGAATCTGCATTACAACCGCGATGAGGATGTATCACATCATTCAATATTGACCCTTTCCATCATTCGGTGATAATTAATGTGCGATAATGAAATTTTCGCGCTATCTCTGCTCCATTCGCTCTGCCCCATATTCATATCTAAACGGGGCGAATTTCTTGATAAAAATTACAGTGTTTTCACTATTAACTTTGGGTATTATAAACCTCAGCAATTCTTACAGGAAAATGGAAAAATTTGTTTCGAAAAAAATGAAATTTTATTCTGAAACTCATAATATTTACCTGTGAGCACTACGAAATTTGAACTTTATTAAGATAAAAGAGTTTTCCAATGTATCAATAATTTTTTGCGTTTTACCACTTTGCCCCATCTTTATGTATAGCACTGAAATTGTATGTACACTTTCGCTCTGAATTTTGTAGAGCAATTTTCTTTGTGTACCACTACATGAGCATGAGAGCCAAGAACATAATTCATTCGATATAAACGAGGTTTTCATATCTTTTGAAAGTTGATCACTCACGTCTAGTTTCAAAGTAGTGTTATCGCAATATCAATGATACACAACAAAACGGGACCGAGACTCGTTGATTATTGGATAATTGTAGGTACTGTTGAAGCTGTAGTGAACCTGCGCCAAGATCAGCAATAATACTCATCTCTTGATGACGTCCGGGTAGGATTTCAATACATTTTATCTACAAAATTTGTCGGTACAATACTCGTAAAATCATGCATGGTCGAAAGCTCGACGTGACGAGATTGACCCGTGTGATCTCTCATACAAAACCGGTTGAGGGGTTAACGACTCTGACGTCGTTAGGAGAATTTGCAGTAAAAGAATAAACCACATATGCGTATATGCAGTGATTTAATGTACCGTAACTGTATATCGCAAACATTTCATCTTTCATCTGGAAGTGTTATATTTAAACACAATATCTCATCAATTTATTCATATGAAAAATTTATTGAGGTTTTAAGTTGACATTAGAGATTTTATGCTTGACAAAATGATTTCATGGCAGTGGAAATAAACATAAATCTTCCTATTATATGGTTGGATTCATATGTGACCCAGCCCATAAAATGAATGCATTTGAGAGAATCGATGGACCCTTGAAAATCACATTGGCTTTTGTGAGGCAATCGGAACCCTGCAGATTCAGGAATTGTCACTGTTTGCAGGAAAATTGTTTTCATTATTTACTGTTACTCCAACATTTGTTTTCATTTGTTTACTTGACATTCCTATAAAACCTAATTTTATATCGATGAGGGGTATTGTAGATTTGGTGAAAGGTCGGAGATTATTTTCCCAATTCCAACTTTATATCTCCAACAAAATCAGAGTACAGCAAATTTGCAAGAAGGTGAAGGAAAGAAATTTATTGCCACTTATTCTGAAAAAAAATTCGCAACAAATGGAGTCATCTAAAAAATAATATTCGAATGCATCAATTCTAGGTGTTATTAGTTCGTTGATTCTCAGTTGGCCGTTAAATATCATAGTTTCGTCATGTTTCATGGAACCCGGGGGAGAACTCCAGACAGGGGAGTGACATATTATGAGCAATATTCTATCCAAGAGGGTAAGTTTGTATGGAACAGCACGCTGATATCAGCATGAAACATTTACGTTATCGATGAATCGTGAATCAAATGATCAGTCACCGAATTTCAAGAAAAATAGCACATCTAGTTGATAGTAACTGTCAACATCATGATGTAATAACATCACCATTCACAATAATTCAACTAATTTTTCAAATGTTACCACTTACTTTCTCGTCGCAAAGACATATACTTATTCAATATTGTCCTTTTCATTTCCGTCCCCTTAAAAATTCATCAAGGCTGTGACAAATTCAAACACTCGACAATCTGAAACTCGACCAGACTTCGTATTAAAATATTCAGCACACAAAATTTACCGGATTACTTTTGCTAAAGCTTTTAATATTGGAACATTCAACAGTTCGGGGCACAAAAACATTATTAAAATACGTACTAGAGCCACCGACCACATTCATTGTTCTCAAACTTCACTTGTGAATGAGACGTGTTCATTTAATGTGGTTTTAGTACAGAAATGACAAAATCTCATGGGCTACTGCAATTTTATTGTTATCACCGCTGTATTGCCTCTCAAGAACGAGAGACGCAAAGCGCTCATGCGAAATCTTTCGGTTTATCTTTCAAATGGCTTAGGAACAATATGTGAAAATAAGCATGAATGAGGTTTTATTCATTACCATGACTATTTTCATAGCGTTTCTATAAAAATATGCTTGTCTATTTCATGAAATATACATAATGACACATCATTAGTTGCTTAATTGATGGGCAAGCGAAGATTATACAGTTAAACAACAGAGCCACAAAACATGGCCCATTTAGATTATTACAATTACATAAAGCTTATCCCATAAATAAAACTATCAGGCTGTGATGAAACGCACATTTGGTACTATTCTTTGGTACTCATTATTTTAATTGGAGAATTATTCCTCATAACTCTCTTCGTTAAATGTCTAAATAAACAACTAGTGGATAATCATACTCTCATTTGCAATAATTACAATATACCACCACAATAAGTTTTGAATTGAATCTTCACTTTCCACCAACATCTCGAATAATCACAATAGCATCGGCCACAATAAATTATCTGAATATCACAGCAACTCATCATGCCCTTTTTTAAGTAAATGGGAGCACTAGTACCTGGAATAGTTGCTACGTTATATCCTATTTCTACATTCGGTGTAGCTTGAAAAATGTAATGAACATGAGAATTTGAAACAAAGCAGTTATGCTATCACGAATATATTTGTAAGGTTCGGCAGGCATCGGATTACGTAAGTGCTCGAAAAGTTCGATCGTACTTATTAGCTACTGTAATTATTGTACTCGCTCCAAAAAATATTTAAATGTATCTCAATAATGCTATTTCATTCCTGCAACATGATTTAAATTGACTCTTAATGAGATGAACCACTGCATGGATCCCAAAATTTCAAAGCAAGTGTCCCAGACATCCGAGCGTTTAATTTTCTATGCTTATCATTGTGGTCCCTCTTAGAACGTTGATGAGTACTTTCAAAGTGAATTCAATATCTGCAATGGAAAACATAGGGAATAGATCGTTCAACGTTTCGAATTACCATGATTAATTTGCAGAGATTCGCAGAACAAGACCTGAATAAATCGTTTTTTACCTGCGTCTAGATTTGTTCATCGATATTATATTTTCCTCAGAAGAACTGATGTGATTTTGAGATAGGTATGAAGACATATCACCTACGCATGCATACACAATGCCATTGAAATTGCGGAAGAGTTCGAATGCATATCATGCATATAAGATCCAAAAGGCAGAATGGAATTTCGAACCCCACGAATGCTGCGCACCAACAAACACAGATGCTATAACATACATAACATTTGGCTCCAGTCGAGTGTTTTCTTCGTCCTTTAATTGCTGTTGATCGCTTTATGGTTCCTGTATGCATATACATATATAGATGTATATATATACTGTGAACTCGTCAGGTGTATTGCGGGCTACTTTTAATGTGCACGGGCACGATCGCACTTGTCGATCTCTCTCCCTGATGCTCGAACCGCCGCCGTACGCGTCCCAATTGAATTTATAAAGTCATGCGTATTTTATTTAGCGAGCATAATCTTAATTACCTCACTGTATATATACGATGCACTCTCTTAAACGGCTATATGCATATGTATATGGTAGTGAACTCTTAGAGCGGTTAATCCAAGTCAGCTAATGATTTCAGCCAACCCAGCTACCGTGTGTAATTTATCCGTCGAAACTGTCAGGCTTCACCTGTTCCGTAGCGTGCACAAATGTATATAGAATACCTTCTTCATCCATATATATAACATATAAATATATATATTCGCAGTCCAGGTTTGAACTTGTGCCTGCATAATGAATAAGAATGAAGGAATCCAGTGCCACACTTTTTAAATTGCCAACTCAGCGTGTTTCATTTGTTCCACGTGTGGCGGTGTGAATCTTTGTCTATTCACAAAGTTTGAAAAGTTGCGCGTGAAGTGTCTGAATGTGCGCGTACATGAGAATATGAGCATGGATTTGTGTGTGCGAATGTGTGTATATATATCGTGGGTAGTGTGCTCACAGTTAGACTTTAGTTGCGTCGCACACAATCACCGCAGCCTCCAGGAAACTACTACTATCACATTGAACGCGCTCAGACGCGTCTCTTGGCTCTCACACTCCTTTCTCTTTCGCTCTATCGGCGTAGACTCTGACTGCTAATTTCCTTATCAAGGTGCTTACTCGTTGAAATGTCCGTACGATGATTTAAAGGGGGATCGTCTGGCCTCGTTCATGTCACGCGGTCATTAATTAAAACCGCAATCGCCGCAAGAAAATAGGTATATACATGTGCTTCGGATCTCGCGTACTGGCGCAATAATTTAGTGACCGGCTTGAGGAGTCTTACAAACTGGTAAAATGTATGTGGAAATTCCAATTCTCGAACTACATCACGTTTTTTTTTTATTTATAAGAGCTCTATATTCAGTATCAAAGAAATGGTGAAGAATTTTTTCACAATTCAGCGAAGAATTCGATATGATGGCAGTTGAGTTCAAGTGAAAATTTCGATTAGACGTCATTCAAGACTGTTTATTTTACGAATAGAACTCAAATCAAATTTGTGTAAAAAAATATTGGATGTACTGAACAAACACGTGGACGATGAACAAACAATTGAACAGCATGAACTTTTAGGGAGAAAATTTTCTGAACGTTATAAGAATTGTATCAGAATACTATAAATCCAAGTATGGTGAAAGTGAGACAACGTGGTTAATCGATTGTGAACTTAATACTCATATCTCCCTTCGCTTGGACATTTTAAATAAGTGAAAACTTTTTTGCCGATTGACTTACGTCATAGAATTCGTAGCTCCGTTAGGCAACATCAGATAATAATGAAAGAAAAGGATAATAGTAATAATAGGGGAGAAGTTGTAAATATTGGGCGCTCTACTCTGCGTCAATTGCCACCAGATTGAGTTCGGGTAAACCTATAGTATATGTGTGCAAGTCCATCGACTTATCCAATTTCCGTTAGAAGTAGGTACGAACAAACTCAATCGAGTGTTCAATTCAAGATAGGAGCTGCATATGGATCTATATTTTGCCTGATCTATTTTCTGGACTGCGTCATATTAGTCAATCAAAATTGCACACTGCACAACTATAATTTTCATTCTTATCTAGTTCATTAGGTTTTGTATAAGGAGAGACAGAATGTTTGGATTCTTCACGCCATGAAGAAATATATTCTCATGGTCGCTTTGTTATACGAAAAAGAATGATAAAACTTTGTCTACGGTGCTTCTCGTGTTCGCACACTTGCAGCGTTTCTTCTTTGAGACTTGTCTTTCCTGGCGTGTCCTGAAAAATAAGTAAAATGTCAAAAGTTAGATGGCTGCGCACGGAAGAGCAAAACTATGGCCGCAATCTGCTCGGATATATATATTATTTGAAGTGAAACAGGAATTCTATTTCGAAATAAACAAACCCAGAGGAATACGGAATGGAATTAACTGTGATTCAATATTCACGAATGGTTTTTTTCCTTTCATTTTTCAGCATGAGGTCATGATTGTAGTGAAACAAGGAACGGATTAATTTTGATAATGATATTGGAAAACATCGAAATTTTACATACAAATTAACAATAATATAACTTCATTTATTTATGCAAGAGAAAGGGACTGGCGTACATTGGAAATATTACCAAATAATTGATACTGAAAAATTAAAAAGGTATGGTCGCGTATCGCTACGTCGCCCGGTGTGTCATAAATTTTCCAGCTCTGACTCGTTTTAATTATTCCATTTAATTCATGGTTAATAAACTCGTGTATGCCATTAGCAATTGTCCAGAGAGGTCATCGACAATGCACCAAAGCAAATTTAGTATTTAATTCTCAGGACAGTATATTTTTCGTTTCATATATAGACTGTATATTTTTACTGACGATTCCATAAATCTAATGAAGTACACCGCAACGCTGTGTTGTCTCGTGTTTCTCTCAATTTATCATACACAGAGCGAAAGTAGGGGTTTCAAAAAAAAAAAAATGGAGTTGTATAGCCGGCAGAGGAATCTGTTTTTGAATATCGAATTCAATGGAGAATTCCAACGTATCGATCTTTTTTTTTTGTTTTTTTTTTTTCACTATGTTGCGGGCGCAGTGAATGGAGTATATATATACATCCATGCACTGACGTGCCGGGACCAAAGTAGCTCCTGGCATTTTTCAATTTTTTCTCTGTACTGTTATTAATACAATATACTCATATACGAAATAAAAATAACAATGAACATGGTTATCAATCTTTCGTTGTCCAGAAATAAAAACGTACTACATAGATTAATTCCCTCAATGATGGAATGTCACAATGTATGTACACTTACTATAATATTCTATCTGTTCTCATCGCGAAGATAGTGTTTTATTAATGACCCCTCATATCCTATGCACATAAACTTGAATTTCTCCAATTTAAATTTAGCTCACGCTCATTAATCATGGAATGAAAATGAAATCGAATACATTTTTGTATCGTTAAACATTGCCATAACAGTTCTGAAATACCTCGGAACCAAGTATTACACATCGTTATAGACAGCTCTAATGAAACTTCTGTGAATGCAGATTTCCATCGAAATTTTGTTGTGCTTGGGGTACACTTAATAACTCTACACTAAAAAAAAAAGTCGCTGCCGTAACGATATAGGTTAGTTGTCACAGGTATCTTCCTTAAATGTATCTCTTAATGTCGTGACAACAATGCCGAACGAATGATTCTATTTGATGGCTGTAGTAGCTATTTAGATAGGTCGTACGAGGATCCAACGAATATTATCCAATAGATAGTTGTAAGAACTATCTACCGGATTCTTCAGTCGGTAAAAATAAAAACTCATCTTTTATGAGAAGAGGTTAAACATAAAAAGGAATAACACATTTGGAATTTGGATATAAGTGTCTTATTTTCCACCCTCTGATCCATTGAGTCTAGATGCGGGGCCCATTTCCAATAAATATGGAGAAATAACTTCTCAACCAGCATAATTTCACAGACAGACAACGATGCATAGATTAGAAAAATTTTTGAATTAGGTGTCGCCGCGCTCTGTATCGTTGTAGCAACGATTTAAGTAGCTCTCATAGCTAACTAAGAAGAGAACTGTTGTAACTATCCTATATTGTTGATATCGCAGTTCGGGAAGTTAGCGTAGCTGTGAATATTTCTATATTAACTATTTATAATTCATAATTCAGCGTATAGCTGTGAAAGAAATAATTTTTTGCTTGTATACCAATGTATAAATAAACAATGTGGCGTAACAGAATTTCGACTTCTCAGGAGAATGATATCGATTTTGAGGAAATCTCCACCGAGGAAAATTTCGAACTTCGCAATACCCCCGGAGCTATGATAATCCTAGTGATGCGGCAACTGTAACGCACTGGAACATATCTCAATATCTCCAATTCTATTGAATCGGCTGACTTCAAATTTGGCTGGATCTTCAGAACATGTCTCCCTTTAGTTCTTACCTCGTTGATCTAAAATGATTTATATTTACTAATTTGAAAAATGTATGAACTTCATAAAACCAGAAGTACGATTTTTTTTTCTCTCTGATTGATTGATTTTTTGCGAACTCAAATCGAGCGAGCAGTCTTCAGAGTTTTCGATTCGGTTATTGGTTTCCCAATTTTTCTCTTCATTTTACTGATTCACATATTGTGTTGGCTTTTATAGGTGGGGGTGTCATAGTCGGTATCGTCTCCAAAACATTGAACGTTCCGATGCTATGGCACCTGGCCACAAGCTTGGGTGACGTAATGATCAACCTCGTACATCCCATTTATGCGAAGTAAGGCAGTTCCGTGCTGTTCATCGTGAGAGTTGTCTGGTGTCCTAAGGGCACCGCTGAGGTTGCATGTGATTTTTCCCTCCATGATGGCTCTGACATGGTAGATTCCATTGATGCGGAGGGCAACATGGAAAGTTCCCTGACCGAAATCCCAAGATCGGGTATATCATACTAATGCTGACTCCCATTCGCGTCCTGACCGATATTCCAATTTTCTGCATAGAGTCCCGTATTAGTTCGCGTCTGTTCTATCAGCAGTAAGGATCTCCCTATTGTAAAGATCCGTGGTTAGGTCTCATGGGATGTCCGTAAATTTTCCTTTTTCGAAAAATTTATAGGTATACACACTGGGAATTGAACCCGGCACGTCATTGTTGCAAAGCGAGTGCTTGGCTCGTTCAGCTACCGAATCCCTTCCTTGTTCTTTGGTACAAACTACAATGACATTCTTCCTGATTAAGGATTTATTTTTAGATATCGTTTCAGGCGAGCGGGAGTTCGGCAAACATGTCAACCACTTGACCCTGCTTTTTTTCCCCTTACCTTTTGCGCCGCATAACGGATCCATTTTTCTAATTTCATTCTCATTGTTGTTTCATTGTATTCTGGAAGCATCAATGAATTCTGTGTGAAAAAATGGTCGGTAAAAATACTCGTCTTTATTTTTTACACCTAGTAAAGACACCGGAAATTCGGGCCGCGAAAGTGGAATACCTCTTAATTCATATTCTTACTCATCGTCATGATTAAACATATTCCCACAAATTTTTCAATCATTCAACCTAGATGAGAAATTCTATTGACGCATGGAATCGTCATCCGCCATGGCATTCACTTTATACTTTTTATTGTCTTCTTCCTCTTGGGAATGTGCACACTTTTTTTATTTCGGCATTGAGTCATCATCACCAAAATTACCATTCGAAAATTGAACGACGGTGAACAGACAATTCGCGATGTCCCTTCTTCATGAACTTATGTACTAATGCCTTGCACAGAAACATTCTGTAGAAACTACAGTATGCGCTAAATTCGAATCACCCTACTAATTAGATATATCACGTAGTCTGGACACTTTGATAAGGTATAAATAATCGAATGATATTTTGGATAACGAAAGTTTGGGCACATTATATCTAACATTACAAAGTGTAATGAATCATAGCCTCCAAATAATAATTGAGTGTTGGAATGAGAAAAAAAATGAATTAGAATAAAACACCTCAATGTCTGATGTGGAATCGCATGTTCTACTTATTGCTGAGTATGTCTGGCTTTTGTTCGTTCATTCGCTTGTTCCACTATACAACACAACCACGATTTGAGTTAACCATACAGATAGGCGCGTCTCTTTCTGTCTTTACTACATGTTGTTTCTTATCTCACCAACACGATCCTTTTCAATTCTCTGTTCTCAATACAATGAGTATACGGTAAATAATAGATATATGCTTCTAGGAGAATCATCGGGCCGTATCGTGTCATTACTACGAGACGCTTTCTCTCTTTCTATCGCGCTTTCCCTCCCTCTTTCACTCCCATGACATGGCTATCTTCCTTTCTCTTATATTGGAAATCACAATATAATGTGTAATCATCATATCGCGCGAGTCTTTTCACCTGCACCAACATGTATATATAAACTTGTATATCCGCATTTATTGTATATGCGGGTGGGACTATATAAATGTCATGATTTTTTTAATAGAATTATTTTTCGATACGTACAACTATATACAAATATATCTATATATACGTGATTGTTGTACATATATTGTACCGTTAGACAAATTGTCAGACAGACAAATAAGAAAGTAGCAATTTTCTCATGAAAATATAACTGAATTCATTTTGTATTATATAGCTATCTATTTGAAGCAGACGGGCGGAAAATAGCTAATATTGCCGTGACACACGTGCTCGGTACTAGTTTGCTATGTGAGTAGGTTTTTTTTTTTTCCGGATGGTGTGCTCCTATGGTGTGTCATATCATCGTATCCACCTGGTCGCACGAACACATAGACACATGAGGGGTTATGCACTACGGTGTGTATGTATGTGTGAATATTGCCAGTTGATCCATATTTGCACTCAGAAATATTTACGATCGATCTATGAACATAATCGTCAGTGTCATATCCATTCTCGTGTGTAATATCTGGGCGTGGTTTGAGGTCGATGGCGTTAACTGTCATAATCAATTCTCAGTATATATTTTCAGAAGTTGAATCCAACATCTCAGTGGAAGGAAACAAATGCATTCTCTCAGAGTCTAGTGTATTGATATGACCAAAATAACATCAACGGAATTTTCATACTTCACTGTATTTTTCTATCAATTTCATAAACTTAGAGTGATAAAAATGGGATTAAAAAAGGTTTCAATATTTTCTTCGTCGATTTTTCAGGGTTTAGCTTTTCTTATCGATATAATTTTTCTTTTGACAATTTATACGCCGAAATGATTTAGAGTTTCAATTCAATTTGCAGTAAATAATTTGGCTAAAAATTGGTCCGCAGCTCAGTACGAATAACATATCTAACCGATTATCTTCTTTTCATTGCTCTCGAGTGAGGCTCTTTTCACGAAATTGACTAGGCCATAGAAAACGTCACTGATGATTGTTGAAAAAGCAAACAGAATAATAAAAAAATGGAAAGATGTCATTGTGATATCAGCAAGGCATGTATGGTTTTGAGAGTGTCTAACACAGTTGCTGTCATACAACTTCCAAGTTTAAACTAAACATACACCACACAGTCTATCCGTTCTATAACTACCACAACATCTCCAGATTGCAGTGAGATTTCACCGTTCAGCTTGTATAACTATTTGAGCTATACAAGTCAAACGTTCCGTAAGACCAACTATCTGACGTATTGTTGCGGTTAAGATAGTTATAATAGCTTAAAAATATCATTTCTGCGGCCCATCTTCATTTGCAGTATATGGCCCCTCGTTATATTTTTCCTTCATTGTAGATAATTAGGAATTTCATAAATACATTGCGACTGAATGATGGTAGTCAAACGAAAACTACATTGGAGCAATTCGACATACCTAATTTGATATGTTACCATTCCTAATTTTTAGAGATGAATCCAAGAGAAGAGATTCAGGAATAATCATTGATGTCAACCACTCATCCACGGAGTGCCCACGCTACAAGAGAGCATCTTGGAAAGCGTCATTTTATATTCCAAGACCATTGGGCGACTCTGTGTAAGATTTACGAATAAACTTCCGACTCATATTTGAGATACCTGTCCATTTTGTTGAAAATAAAAACTACAAGAAAATTTGTGGAATTTTGCGATTCATCTAATTTCAATAAATTCCGAAAAAATCCAGTGGCCTATTTCATTCTTGATGTACCTGTTGAATACGAGTATTGAATAATACGAAAATTTGCTTGCAGGACAAAGAACTAATGTTTTGCTTCGTAATATTTATTAGTTCAGAATCTTCCTGCGATTTGCATGCCATTCAGTCATGTGATAAATAGAGCATTCCATATGAAAAATATTGATGATATGAATTAAAAAAAAAATCCTAATTATACAAGAACTGTCGAATACATATGTGCATCATAATTCAATTTACATTGGACTTCACGATGGACTACTTTTTCATTCTGAATGAAATTATAATTATTCTCACAATAATACACAAACTGCAACTCGTTTACATTTACATTTACACCTCACTAATCGCTTCGATTATATCGGCGAACATAATTGAGTATGAATTTCTACATAAAATAGAGCAGGCACATAACTGGATTCTCATATATGCAGTTTTGTTGGCGCTTATATTTTAATTGAATGATAAGAAAATACAACGTATAATTTTTCATCTATACCTGCATGCACATATATTCGCATGCATCTAATAAATACCAGGATATGTATCTAGATATATAGTGAATACGTATTGGCAGGTGTTATGGTGTTTTGAACGTGTCGAGACATGCGGAAGCATCGAAGAATGGCGCTAAAGGATGATAGAGTACACCATGTAGAAATATAACTGGGTATGAATACATATATAGGAATGTTCGTGTACTGACACTCCTATACAAATATGTATACAGTGATGATGGCGACGCCGGCATGAACTTGACTCGTGCGAGTTGCGACTACATAACATTTCTATCGGCTTGCGATGCTGGGTTACTTCCTTACCGAGATAAGGGCAGCAAACAGGTATGTATCTATTACAACAGTGTAACGTGATCTCTCCCACAAGTTTGTATGAACAGAGGGCGGTCGGTGCGGTATGGTTTAGAAAAAAATATGCATGTATGAAGGTGAAAGAGAAGGAGAGTCAGCGCATGAAAGTGGGGAAGATAGAGAGGACGAGAAGAAGTTAGAGAGTAGAGGGGATGATCACGTGGCACTGTGGAATATTGCGGTCCTGCCACTGATACAAGATAAATGGTCGCTATCGTGTATACTGCAACCAATGCATACAACTATATTCTGTGGACACAATGCGATTCGTCTTGTGGGTGTAATATTAGTATGTATTGTGTGGGACATAGGTACACACACCACAACACATATTTGTTTGATATGTACAGCAAATTGTATGTGGCCCACGGGTGTACATACATATTTAGGCGTTATTATTGTGCCGTTTTAAGGAGCGATAAGAAAATATAAAGGATATGAAGTTTATTATTTTTTATACAATTTGGAGAATATTAAAATTAATTTATATGAGGTCGCGAGTATTCTCCCATGATAATTAATAATCAACTATGATTGTATGTATGTATGTATAGTGTACGTACGTATACACACAAATATATGTTGACGTTGCACGTATTTATGTATGGATGCATTCGCGCTATTTGGCGAGGCATACAAGAGTAACGGTTAGATAGCGATCAATAATCGATCGATATAACGAGGATATTATTCCTTTTTTTATCTCTATTGGCTTGCTTGCACACTGATTGGTTTAAATTGTGATCCATCGCATTTGATAATGTGGAATGTGTGTGAGCCTCTGGCGGCTTCGTATACGAATTACAGACGTTCGTTAGAAACCTCCGTTATTGTGATACTTCATCTCTTTTCATCATACGCGTACATTTGTATGCATCGCATATGTCAACGAAACAATGTATTCCAACTTCTATAGAAAAACGGAAAAGGGCATCAGTGAGCGATTAAAAATATAGAAAAGATTCACTTTTCGAATATTCAATCACCAGCCATGCGTATTATAGACATCAAAGATTCATGTTAATTGCGAATCATGTTGATATAGTAATGATGAATTACTTGGTAGCACGGCGTATGCTTATGTATTTGAATGATGCTTCGAACGGTTTGTAGAGCGATTTCAATTTTTTGATGATTAAATAATTGTGACGTCGGAAAATATTCTGCAATATGGAGGGTGTAAAAAAATTCTTAAACATTAGACTCTTTACTGGACAGTAGAAGGTATTCATGTTCATCGTGGCAGGTCATCAGTCTTACGATATATCACTTTGATTTCGGAAATAAATCGTCAGTTCTGATTATGTTTGAATGTATTTCGGTGATAAGATGTGTCCAGTTCTGAATTTTGTTCTCAATTCATTATATATGATATTTATCAAAAAGTGTGGAACGAACAAAGACCAATTTTCATTATTATATGTAATTTATTCAAAACTGTTCAAGGCACGATTGATCATATATTGAATGGAATAATTTATTCTGAAGGTGCAAATATGAATGTGAGTACAGTTCTGAGTCGGAAGTTTCCTACATGGGCAATAAATATTTTCACCCCACGAAATTCAAATAGTCATTCTGATTCCATAGTTCGTTTTGGAGTTTCATAAGAGGAATCGATGCTTTTTCATTGTAGATTAAGTCCCCTATCTTTCCGGGGTAACTAATGAACGTTGTTGGAATGCCCAAGAGCTTCGAAGGGTGTTTAATTTCTGCTTACAGTATTGATGATTCAGGGTGATCTGAGCATCTTGGAATTAGACCGAGCACTCTTCTGCGAGTGTGCGGTTGAGATATTGATGTCGATTTTAGATAACGGAATTTCAAGTCTTCAGATTTTCAATATTACATTTACGCTCCTTTCTGACAGTAAGATAGCTTACCTTATAAGATGGTTGTTATTGAATTTAGGTATTTATAAAAAGTGAAAACTTGGAAGCGTTACAGACAGTTTGTGGATAACAATGGTGACATTATCGCAGTTTTTATTAATCAATATTTTAAGGAATCAAATTTTTCATGTGAATCGAATAACAAACGGTATTGAAGAGGTATTGGGAAATTCTAATGATTATACTGAATGATACTACAGAATGTTTTATTTAAAACGATTAATTGATTTTGGTGATTCCTGTGAAGTTTCTGATGAACGGATTTTCTTCAATTCGAAATACACCTCATTGTTTTCCAAATCCTTTTCATATCTCATACAGATCATTCGCGGGCCATTTTTCGTGAAATTCTGTTTGCTCATGACCTTTCAACTGAGTAACATTTCATGCGTAATTGATAAATAAATAAGTTATGAGTTATTTGTGTAGTGAATTAGTTATCATACAGTGCTGTTATTGCCTAATCTAATTACCATACACTGAAGAACTATTTAGAATTAGAAGCAGAAAGAAATGTAAATTCGTTTAGAACAACGCCTTGGAAAATTCTTCCATAAATTTCTCAACTGTTCGATTTGTATTCGTTGGGACTCGTTCATGGATTGTGGCTGTGAACAATAAATATTATATTCAACAATCAAACGTATCAGCAGGTTTAAAAAATTTAGATCAGACATGAATTTTTGCAAGAACTAACTTGTTTCTTTTTAACTTGCTGGCATATTGACAGATAACAAAGATCTGGCTGGGACCTGCGCAACTGTGAAAAACTAGTTCGCATTTCCTTAAGTACACGTAAGCAGGAAATGAGGTTCTGGTTTGTACCCGCACAAATAAATATCAAATTCTGTGCTCTTATCATATATAAATTATGAAACACCAAATCAAAACGTTTCAGCAATATTTTTAGCTGGGGTAAGCCCGATGTAAATCATTATATTCGCTGAATGACGAAGAGTGTACTGTTGTCATGAACCAATACAATATAAAAAGACAGAGATACCGTCAACAAATGTAATATCCCTCAGGTAATGGTGGAATTAATTCACTCGTGAATATTCCCATAACTATTTATGGAACACTATAACTATAAATATCATTGTTTATTAATTAATCGCAGTTGAAAGAATGAACATGAGTAATCAATTTAGATGTTCACTAATTGCTGTCTTTTCGAAAACTGAAACACATGCGTTACCATCTCACCGACCTTTTTTTATAGGCATTAACAATATCTTGCACTTCCATTTTTCGTCGGCGGTCGAAAACAATATTAACTTCTAAGAGAATCGGATGCACCTGCCGTTTACCATTTGGTCAACATCTTTGGATTACCATTATTTCTCCACAACAGATGATACAGATATTGTTCAAAAACGGCCATCTCCCCTCAATATATCCAAAATATGGTCTTCATTTTGTTTGCGTTGTTTGATACGTTGACAATTTGTTCTAATTGGCATTGGCACGCGACGCGCGTTGAACAGTTTGCGATTTTTGAAAAGTGTCTTGAAGAAAATTATGGACTGGCCAAATGGAGCTGCACTAACATGTGGGACTGATCACTTTGCGAACATATCGCTAGAAGTGTGTTTTATTTCGATGTCGAGTTCAATGGAATAAGAAAGCCATATCAAATCTTCCAATTTGAATTTAAAATTCAGGTACAATGATCTCGACAAAGTATTCAATACATTCAGGTTCATTCCGATTGCTAAGATTTCTTGTTGAATAGCTGTTGCAAATACTTCATATATTCTTCAACGAGGTCATAATAATGCCAGAAACATCGTGTAAAACATTTTCTGATCGTGTGATTCTCTCAAGGGTTTCCAGAAACTCGAACTTCAGATACAATTCATTACCCTTTTTTTATGCGGGCTGTGTATGGCACAATTCAAAGTAGTATTTCTCACAATCGATATGAAATTTTTTTAAACTTAATAGAGTTGTGGTGCTGAATGGTTTCTCTATTGATAATCAAACAGACATCGGTGAGAAACCATAACGGTAATGCTATATATAAACCCATTACATCTATTGGATATGACCGAACTATTGGAAAAATTTTTTTTTTAAGTAAAACCCACGCGCATATGCTGTCTTGTGGTCGAAAGATCGCGATATCGCGAGGTTTCAACAACATATATATGTTACATATATGGTGATTCAGCTCCAAGCATGCGCCACGAAGACAATAGTCGTAAATATACTCTCTGGCGATGCGAGAGTCTCGTCATCACACAGGGAAGCGAGGTATAATTCACAATGGGTATCTCTTTAAATCGCGCGAAAGCGTAAAGCACTCATTTCACCTTGTGCGCGCTGCTACACCCGCTCGCCACCTCACAATATATATATATATATATATATATGTTCCTATATATTCCTATATGTGCCTATATATACATGTAGGTATGTCCATAAAATACCTCGCGCCTATATTCTACTCGCCAAGAGGATGTAATATATCTCTGGCGCTTCTCCTCCAGCGGAACTTTTGCACAAGCGTGACTTATCCCGAGGCGTGCCCTGCCACACTTGAAAAACAACAAAAGAGTGAGTGAGAGAAATCAGTGAGAAAAAAGAAAGAGAAGCTACATGATCCCTGATCCTTGTCAGAAGAGCGAGCGCTTGACGCGCAAACACATATTACACACATATTCGTGCTGACCCACGTGAGACATCCTCATTCAAGTCTCGAGGGCGCTCACACGTCTCGCAATATGTACTAATGATGCACGAGAAAAAAATATATAAACAGGCTATAAGACTATAATATGTGATTGAGTGTAAGGCGAGACAGCTACTGAACTGTACTGTTCTCAATTTTTTTCTTCTCAATTATTTTTCCGGTCATGCGACGAACGACGCCCATTAGGACCACAGCTGCAGGATATATGCATTATCAAAGTGGCCTTCGATTTGGCAATTTGCCAATCTGGTGTTTCGTGTGTTACGTATAAAATACAAAGGAGAACGGTGCTAGCAAGATGATGCCTCATACTGTGTATATGAATACCGCCCTATATGAGATGTGGATGATAATTTGGTACACTGCAAACCCAAGTGTGCTATCATATGTATAATTTCCTTTTCGAAACGCTACAGATAATTCTTATATGTTTTTGAATGTATGATATTGTCCATCCACATGCTATGTATCTTTACGCATTTGGGCATGTATGACACGTGTCCAGTCAATGGTTTAGAAAGAGGGCAAAACATTTGAATTTGTTCTGTAATCATGAAGGAATGAGAGGAAGATTTCATCAATTTTCGCAGTGGACACGTTCTGCCGTTATCATCATATTTCTAAATGGTTACTTGGTTACTTCCAATCTCGTTTAGATAATAATTTTGTAAATTTAAACTCCTGCATGCTTTCTGCAATTTTCCAATTCTTTAATTTCGATATCATGCGGTTTATGTCGAATTTAAGCAAACTGAAATATGCCTCGGAAACTTTTGTATTTCAATAATTCCGATATTGCTGCCGCCACAACACAGTAGAACTATTTATGCTAAACCACTGTGGCAAGATTTTCATATGAAAATTTTTGTGTTATGTAATATTCACATTGTGCGAGTCAACTACAAATATTGATCAGACCGTTGTGAAAGATCGAACAGGGTGTCATTTTATAAATGCAAACAATAAGAAGTTGGGGAGAAAAATAAACATTTCGAAGTATTTTGCAGATCATTTTGATTAATTTTTCGTCATGAATATTTCTAGATAAAAAAGTTACGAATTTTGAACGTGAGCTGATTTTATATGTCATTATGAAGTGAGGAAAAGAAGATTCCATCAAACGAAATTTTTCCTTTTTTTCTTTCTGCTGAATCTTCATAATTCTGAAGTTTCTGGAACTGAAAAAAATTGTTCTCGAACGATATTGGCATGTTAATCACATCATGTTGCATAGAGTCTGAAAGATTTCAAAAAGGAGGAACCTAGAAAATTTGGAACATATATTTTGATGAAAAGACTCATGATCAGGGTGGCGATAGATATCACAAAGGTGGTAGTTAACTCGATAAAATCCAAAGGGTTGAAAATTTTCAATAACTAATTAATTACAACTTCTGTTTTCGCTGAAGATAATGTTCTCACAGACGGCTCATGAAAATTGATGTTAATTTTGGGAATTAATACACTTTGTATGTGATGGTGAATAAAGATATGGAAATAGAGCGCCAGGTAATTGGCATATAAAAGAATACGCATGATGAGCAATAAAATGGGATAAAAAAGTGAAAAGCATATTTGCTCCGTTAAAAACTGCAGTAATCACGCGGTTAATAATGATTATTTTCATGGTGAGTAAAATGCTTTTTTTTTCAATGAAGAGAAAGACTGATGGAAAATAATGTGATAGTGCTGTACTTCTACATCTATATATATATATATATATATGTATCACCAAGTGAATATAATAAAATAAAGAAACTCACAGGCGGTTGGTGGGACTGATGGAAAACAACGGTGGATATGCGTAAAATACGTGAGGAAAATAGTGGAGAGAGTTGGTAGGAGAATGAAGGGAGATCATAAAATGAGATGCCTGGTTGGCAATTAAAAACCAGGAGAGAAGAGGAGGAACCAGGAGTGAACTAAGAGAACAAAAAACTAATTATTTTGAATGACCCTAAATTACAGGGGCATGCGAAAATACCATGCGTGCGCACACAGACGTAGTAATATATGACACGGTCTACATTTAATTTCAATGACAGTATAAAGAGTGGTGTTAATGAATATAGTATTGCATGTGTGAAAATCAGCACTGAATGTATGAACACATATAAATATGATGTGTGTTACAATGCATTATAATTTGTCGCATTCGAAAGCCAATGACATATGAAAGACATTTTGAAGAAATATGTATGTGGATGAATGTGTCAGTGATGAAACGCAGAGTTCTCTACATGAATTCATGATTAATTGAGTCATCATCTGTGCTCATCAATCTAATATACGTAATCACAAGGGTAGTGAATTTAACTAACGTGCATTGGAGAGACTTTACACGTTTCAAGAATCTCGGCAGACTCGCTCACAGGTATGTTCCAGTATATTGCGAGATGAGTTGCAATGCTCTATTCTCAAAGGACCTCTAAAGAACGTCAGCACCATTCCATCATATTTTCCAATGAGGTATTTCAGAATTACATTTTCTCATTTCATTAATCCGAGAAAAAAATGTAGATGAATGTGAGTAATGAAAATCCCAACTTATTAAAAGGCTAGGCATAAACTGGAATATATGAAAAGAATTAATAAATAAATAGCAGTAAGAACAGTAATCGACCATAGTATTTTCAGCCAGTAACACGTTATTATACTACCAGGTCGTGTTTGCCCATGAAATCGGATAAATTATCAATCAGATGGGAAGTTCCAGTGACAAATGTTCCGAAATTAGATGGAATTGCGAGTATTTCATCGAGAGTTATCAATGTTTCACAATTGAATATTTTCATTATTGAATCATGTACTAATGTATTTCATCTAATTACAAGTCTGCCGAATTTATTTCTTCTACGTTGAGGAGGATGACAGCGTTTTTTTTTCTGAATGAGTGTATCTCAAAATACATGATGGTTCAGTTCATTGAATAAACTGCTTGGCGTTGAAACCTGATAGGAATCGTTGCAAAGGTGTATGTTCTGTGCGATAGCTCTGGGTGGGAAAAATGAGCAGTCTTTTATATCATTAGATACTCGTTGATTCCCTGATTTTCATTCAATTAATCAAATAGCGTGGGAAATCTCATTATTTTCCATGGATGAATACGCGTCTGTATATACGGATATGCATGGGTGCACTGATAGAGGCTCATGATGAGCGTGAATTCTTATTAAATACTGAGTCCCGATGTGATCAATGTCACTTCGAGGCCAGAATAGTATGAACGGATGTGTTGATTTGTTGAATTCTGATTGTTTTCTCTAGATTGATCGAAAAGATGTGTTTCAATTTTTTTTTTCTCTGAGGTATAAAATTATCTGACGTGTTCTTCGAGAGGAATATATGACTCCAATCACTATGGATTGCGAAAAACAATGAAGCCAAATACAGATGATGGTCATGCCAGATATATTGTATTTTTTGGGACAATTGAATGTTTCATTCGTATAAGGAAACCCATTAGCCCATACTCCGATTTGTAGTAAAGTCATAAGCAAAATGTCAGTGACATCTGACGTGAAGCATTCGAAAAATTCATCAAACATATGAAATAATGGCGGTCATCCCTATCTCGGAATCATTTTTCTTCTTCATTTTTCTCTCTGTCACCAGAGAGAGACTTGGTGGACTCTCGAATGCGAGGATGAAAATATATATGATCCTCTTACGTTATTAACATAACGCCATGTTTGGTCATCAGAATTCTAATGATGTAGTATCACAACTCTGAGATAACGCCATATCAAGGACAACGATGTCATCTTTTCAAGAAGAATCTCAGACTGTATGCATATGGTATTAGATTCTAATTATGGTCGCCTCATCTATTGATGATACTATGTTGTGTGCATTAGCAGTGAAATTTCAATGGAGTACCCTGAGGAACTTTTCCATCTTGAGATCTGACGATGTTCAACCACCGGGCAGATGTTTGTGGTCAGAAATATTTTTCGATACCTCTGCACCGATAATACAACTTACGTCCATGTTATAACATAGTTCAGTACAGTAGTGAGTACACATATGTACGTACATGCCCGTACGTTTTCCTTGCTTCGTGGAACCAAATAAAGAACGAGTGGGACTATTATCACGTGGCATTAGATTTGACAGTCACAGAATGCCAACGAATTATGTGATTGCAACGATGTAACGACATTCGATACTGCTGTTATTACCAACCTGTTCTCTACGTGATTACCATCTTGAGGGCTTCGATGAATTTTCCATTTACTGTGAGCGGATTCATTTCCGGTTTAAAAGTGCATATTCGGGTTATATAGACGCGTAACTCTCATTGTCAGGTACATTTCATTACATCACCAACTATAAATGTTTATAACATTGATCCCTCTGGAGATTTAGACATTTTTAAAAGTGAGCAGTTGAGCAGAGACTTTCTCGTTTTGCTCCTACTGTCGGTTTCCAACGCACAATTTGATTCATTCATAGATGAAGATAAATTTCAGAATCGAATTGCGAATGTGATTGATCCGATTGGATACCATTCTAAAAACGCTTGCAAGCTTCTTTAAGGTTGGAATAGAACTTGACAAATATGAATATGATCGCTGAAATGTCGGAAATTCACTTCTACACGACTCATGAACAAATTTTGATGATTTGTTGGATTTTTGTGTTTCGCAGAATGACTCAGTCCTCTACCCAGTTTTTTCCAAAAATGTATAAAAATCTGGATAGCAATGTGTAACCATGTTCGAAGCCCAGCAGAGTAATTCTTATTCTGAACAATTCTCAAGTTCTTTTAGCTCATACATTTCATCTGAATTCTCACCCACTGACATGTAGTATATTTCTTATTATATTGTAGCTCTAACTTTCCAATCGTTCTGCTCCCAATTTCATAATTGTAAACATTGTGGCCATTCTTGAAAGACTGACAAGTTCTCGATTTGGAAGGAGACCATGAGATGTAGTACCCTAATTCCCAGTGAAATAGATGTTGGAATTATGGAACAGAATTCTCAACATTCTTGCATGAATGAAGTTGTTACTTCGATCGAATGTCCACATTGTCTTCACTGTCGAATTAGAACAATCCTTATTCTCAGAAAAAATCATCGAATGCAAAAAACACGACGTTTATAAATGAATGAGAAGTACATTCCTGCCCATGCAAAAAGAAAATGTTATAGTCATGTAACGAATTCATGTAAACCTGGATAGATTTATTGAATTGAAATTGATGGATCGGATAACTGAAGATTGAATTCAGCACAAATAACATATAATGTATGATGTTCCGTTTATACTCGCATTTATATGTGAATTTATCGTGCGATCTAAGACGTTCATACGTCATTTGTAGTGGCAATAAAATGAGCGTTTGAGATATAATGTTTGTTTCGCACGAACGTGATATAGAACATGTAGTCTATGTGAATTACAAATTTGTTCAAGAATATTGGCGGAAATTTACTTTTCCTGAGCATATTCTCCTACTGTATGTGTCCCGTACAATACACAATGTGTACATTTACTTCAGTGAGCAGGCATTCACAAAACTTCAAAATTTCTCAGCATCGTTTGGTGTTTTGGGAACTGTCGCTGTCGCTTCATTTTGCCCCATGTGCATTCAGACTTACAGACTTAAAAGCATAGATCCGTCCTGAATGACGATGAATTAAGTGAACCGTGAAACTAGCTACCACCCCTTATAGTACTCCCCTCGTTCATGTATATTTGAAAAAAATCTGTGCGGTATAAAAGTCCTCGTTCTACTCCCTCGTTAAAGAAGGTTCAGCACCCCTATTTTTGATTTGGAGAAGACAAAGTATATTAAAAGTTTCAACGGTTTTATTTTTCTTCTCACTAAAATCCATTACCAAGCATTTCAACATTACATTGTATAATATAATTCGCTTATATTCCAGTCACTGTTCCCTTTTTAATTTCATTTTCTCAATTATTTTCTTCCGCTGTTGTTGCGATAGTATAGTCAATTACAAGGAAAATAATTACGAACTGAATGGAATTCCAAATATAGTCGTTTCCGACAACTGATTTCGTTAATTATCACGAATCGGACATGCGTCAATCAATATTTATCGTTGATTAATTATGGAAATGCATTAATCACTGTCACAGACTCAATCATATCTGCATCAAATATGACGTTGCTTACGTAAATATATATGAATTTCGAGCCTTTGGTGATCATAAAAGACCTCAACACTTCTGATCTGTTCTGATAATATCTCTTTCATTTCGATGTTACCGTGATTTACAGTTCTACACACTTCTGAAATCTCCAGTGATCGTTCAATTTTTTTTTGCATGGGAATATACTCTCAGTCATTCCGATATATGCATAATCACATATGTTGTTCGCATTCATCATTATTATATTTGGAAGACATTTATCACAAATGAATGAATTCTCCCATATAAAAGCTTGAGGAAGGAATTTTATAGATAATACAGATCTATATCTATATTGTTTTTCAGAAAAGTAGATGAATGGGAAAATATTTTGAAACATGATTGCTCTCATAGACATAAAAAATATATGAATCTGCAGAGTACATCAATGAGGATGAAGTATTTACTTGCATTGACGAGAATGTACTTTTATCTTGGATAGGCACGACCGAGATATATCTCCATTGACAAAAAACTCTATGACTGCTCAGTGAATGGATAAGTATCTCATTCAATCAAATGATTCACCGGTGTCAAATGTTCGAGCAAATAGCACTGAATATTCGAGGAAATGCAATTCATTATTTGTCAAAATTATAATAAACTCCACAGAAGTTACAGATATGATTTTCGATTATTTAGTTGAAGCCAATATTTAAATACATTCTTTACGTACGGCAATTCTGTTGCTTCGATGCACATGTGCACGCTCGATTTTATCCTTCTTTTGCTTCATATCAGTGTGGCGGGTGCGCGCAATGCTATCGGGAGGTGAACCCCAGCCTTTCAAAGGCAATCTACGATGTCACAAATAAGAGATAATGCCGAGGAGAGACGGAATGAGAAGGAAGCAAAGTAAGAATGTATGAGAGACAATGAAAGAGAGGGGGAAACTTGTCTAGCACCTTTTATCAGCAATCGAGACCCCATTTCTGCCTTCCCTATATACATACATATATGCTCCTTATCATGCCAAGCAGTATAAGACAAGGAAGAGCTCATACATCGAACATGGGTAGATTGAATTATCACTTTCGATCGCGTACTTCACGTTATAACTTGATAACATTATACTGAGAGATATTATATATGTACATACACATTCCGAAGTGATTTAACTGGAATATCTGAAAGGGTCTATGGCAACGCATCTAACCGTATATTAGAGATATTCATACATGGGATATACAAGTGGGCTGTGAGGCATTAAAATAATTAGTCACTAGGTACTAATGGGTTTATAATTGCGTTTGAATGCAGTAACGATTAGTTTGAACATCATTCCCACGGATCTAGCCTCATATGTATATACATTATAGTCACACGTGTTTACCACTTCGAGTCTGCTACAGTATCCGTACATATTATATATCTAGGCTCATGTTGTATCGATATAGCTGTATCTCTATATCAGACAAGTGAGTCTCCTTGTTTCACGAAGCGGCCTATAATTATCATCCTGCCATTACCACCTGCGTATATATGATCCTAAGGGAGCTGACGTACTACAATTGCAGATTGTGCAGGTACGAAGGTATGTATCGGACATTGTCGTGTGTAAGTCGGAACACATCAGAAGAACAACCATTTAATTGTTGATGGGGATACGGAAGGTATTTTTGAAACAAATTCTGGTGAAATGAATATTGTGTAGTATACTGATGGGGCTGCTAATTTGACATAATTTATGCAAACGCATCCTAGATGCAAAATATGCGTATTCATGCGTTGTTCAGTCGAGAAACTTCCTCTGTAATTACTTCAAGAGCACATGCTTGACTACAGACATGACATTGTATCGCATTGATGGTTTCATATGTGTGAGTTTATCATATGTGCGAGTGTCTGTACCTATCATTGGCGTGACATGCGAAATCTGGATGGTATGAATAAATAGTAAATACTTACATTGCGACTTTGAATGAGTCTTCATTATGCACTTTAAGTTTGAGAATCATGTACACATACATTTAATTTATTCATGAGTATGTAAGCTGCCGAATTCTGCGTTGGGTGTAACGATTCAACTCCATTATATTATCCTGATAGATATTGCTTGATCAGATTAAAAATTACTGTTCAAATTCAATTTTTTCAACTGGATTCCATCTCTCATCCGATTAAATCCGACAAACAAGCTCTACACTTGGCAGTCCTTGAGCTAACCACCAATTCCAGTGAAAGCCGCTTCAGCAGCGTAGTGATGTCGCGTGATCCATATGTATCATATGTAGTGCCAGATAAACGCTTCCCAGATTCGGTCCGGAAATCGGACCATATGCATACAGGTGGGAAAAAAAACACACATCGCAATGTTTTAATCCAACAAATTTACTCATTTCTGATTGTTCAATAATAAAGTTATTGTAAACTCATGTTATGAGAAAGAGCTATGGTGATAAGTTATATAGACTGTGGGAAGAATTCCCCAAATTAAAACAAAAGAATGATGCATTGATTAGAACTTTTAGGAAAATTTCCATCAATGTCATTTTATAAATGATCACATCAATTTTCACCAACATATATATCCATTAGTTATTTTTATGAATTAATATTTTCCAATCTTACTTGCCACATGCGATTAACACACCGAAATTGAAACTGACTAATTGGATATAATCAGTGTTTTATTAGCTGCTAAAATTCGAATAAACAATGTGCATCCGTCTTTTACTCCAATAACTGAATATATCACACGACCTATTCTCGTGTGCTGCTTTTGTGTTCCAAGAAACGATATGGTTCGATTCAATTCCTTCAAGTGACTAACCAATTCTCAATCTTTGAAATGATCTAAAGACTGCTCCACTTTTTCAATACGTTTCCATATTGTCTTGCAATCGAATGAATAAATTAATATCGAATATTTATCACATATTAATATACATTTAATTGACATGATTACTATCATTAACCGCTCAAATTGCTTTATCATATGTTAGTTATCCAAAGTGCGGAGCAATTCGCACATTTCAAGTGGAAAATTTCACACTTCAGAAATACATAACAAAAGTGTACAATTGTCCTGATAGGTAATAACAGTAATAGCGCACTTGGAATCAGATTTAGGCTCACAATGTGATTTTCCCAAACATAACATTCTGATACACTCTAAAAACAGTGAAACTCCAATCTTCATGCATCCAAGAATCCAAGTAGCTATTCTTGATATAGGCTTCGATGACGCACTCAGAAGGGGATTTTTTCCTCCCTAATATTACATCACAGAAAATGAGTCCTTCATCTGAACCAAACCTAACCATATGCATTTGTATCGAATACGTTCATTTGCGGGTGGTAAAGTAGAGTCAACCATTACGGGCGTTGACAGTGCCCGTCCAATTTCCTGGTTTGATTCCGCATTAATCCGATGCCATCAATGAATAGTCCATACTTTGATTCGTTTATAGCGTATCTATAGAACGTTTCGTAAAAATCGATGCTCGATTGAGAACCGCTATGATGATAATCGGGGTTTCCATGATCATATTTTGCTAATGTGAACAAATGTGACATTCTGCCAGCCACCACTATATTCACCGCAAATGCGATATATCAACAATTAATAAATTCATGGTTAAGTGAAACCTGCTATGTCAATAGTTATTTAAACAATATCGAACAATCATATTATCTCACTCGGATATTTAGAGTAATTCGCAGCTAAATATGTCTCAAATGGATAACCCTGATAAAACTCTGGTGTCAGAGCATTCCAGTCTAAAAAATGTTTTCCAGTAGTTTGGCTATAAATGTTCGATATTCCCATAAGATATTATTTCGTTTACAAAAAGTGGAGCAATCAGATTATCGTTCCGTTCAGAGCGCATTCCTATAATTACTTGCAGTTACATACACAATAGGAGTATTGAACCAGGCGAAATGAGGTTAAATAACAGCAACAAAATGATTTCACTATGGTTGAAGTCAGATAAAAGTGTCAATGACTGAATCGCTTGAGTCGTATGAATACACTTTCAGATGAAATGAAGACGCATAGATTATATCAATGGTAAGAGAATGAGTGGCAAATGGATGACACACAGATTATGTTGTCAATGGTAGGGATAATTTAAGAAGAATCCGTATACATAATTCAAAATTAGAATAATAAGAGTTTGATCGATGGATTTTGGAACTTTATTCATTCAATAATACGCGATTGAATCATGCAGAGAAGGGATCAAAAATAGATAAAATCTATATGAGAAAGGATATTGATGCCATATAGGACGTGAAATGCACTTCCGAACGACGCTTCGTAAATGTACTAAATGCTCGTTAAACCCAATTCAATATGGGCTGTTCAACATTGATTGATCCCGTATGGCAAAACAATTCATTGGCTGGGGGTGTACGTCGTTTCATCCACAGTTTCAAAGTGTGACACCAAAAAACAATTATTACGTTAACAAAAAAAAAGTAGAAAAATGTTCTATCCTAATAAATTCTGCAACGCCAACAAGTTTCGTCCATCATCGTATGATTATAACACTATCAACATAACTAATATGTTGTATGAAAAATAAGTCTCATCATTTGATTCGCATAATTCGAACGAAGGGATGACTACAAAGTAAAATTCAAAGCTTAGAATATTCACATAATTTTTGCCTGAGAGTGGCGTTAATATACTCCGAATTGGATCGAAATTATCGTTTTTAGTTATGCATGTGCACATGTATAAATTACATGAAAATCTTCTCTGTGTAATTTTCTTTATTGAATATAAAATTATGAAAATATTCTCCTTTATATCACTCTACATCAAATAAAATTTAGCAACACCTCACTCTTTGTATCAGTAGTGTCATGATTGAAACCACAAAACATGCGTTAATTCATGAACACTTCTATAAGCGTGATTTAACGATTCATAAATTGCGTTGCCGTGGAATATAACGTTACCCACGACGACCCATAACAATTAAAACTTTGTGTATTGCCTTACTACATTGGTAGTATGGGTTATTATGTACATACATACATTGAGGAAGCCGGAAATAACGCGTAATTGCTTTGGTAAACTTTGTATTATGATGCATAACGTTATATGGTATCATTTCACATTTCACATTTAGATAGATACAGCAACAAATTATATGTACATTGTTTTAGCGCACAAATTGGGTAGAAAAACAAGGAGGCTGTGGGGAGTTATAACGCTCTCACTCACTTTCTCTCTCACGACTTTTCTCTATAACTATTCGTATATTGATTTGCACCCCACGAATTTTTACGTGTGTGTATGGTAATGGCTTGATTCAACAATGAAACGTTGTTGGCTAAAAAAAATAAAAGGAATATTGTATAGCTTTATATTTGGTGTGGGTGTATGGTGAGTCATTCTAGTCCACTCCGATATTTCGCTACATAAAAAATACGTCTATATATGTAAATAAATATGAAAATATACATAGACGTATGAACTTGAAACAAACATAGATAAATTGATTTCCATGCATAATAAAATATCACGAAAACATTCAAAAAGTTTTTTCAATAGGTATTATCTAGTCTTTCAAAGGCACATTTTACAAATCTATTTCGAGCTATCCAATTCGATATACAACTGGGGATTTCAATGGATGGATGGAGGATCAAAAAAAAAATATGTAAAAAAAACAACAAAAACAAGTAAACGGAACAATTCGAATGATATAGAGGGTCAATTATTGAATTCGATTCGATGCACTACTGTAACATGTTATTCTTCTGAATGAACAATTATTGCGTAAATCCATTGTTTTCCGAGACTCATATGCGCATAATAATAATAGGTCTGTTTATTAATGGCTATCTCATCCGAACGGATAGTTATACGGATGATGTTTTAATATATCATATAGCAATCGCGAGGAATTACTGTGCATCATGTTCAACTGATGGATAAGTCAAACGGGACGGTCAGACATTGCTTCGTCACGTTCATAATCTACTCTTCAATATTCTGTTCAATCTGTAGCCTTTGAATATACATCAGCTTTATTATTTTAAACCTGATAAATTTATTTGTCCATGTATTGTTCATATCGATCCGCTACATACATATACATATAACAGTCCATTTTGGGGGCGACCATTGGACACAATAACAAAGAATGTAATTGAAAGTGAAGCTCATAAAAGTCTTATATTGACCAATATATTTTCCGTAATTGAATATTTTGGTGAACTGTCAACTTAGGATTGACGTGTTGAAGACATTTTCACGCACAAATTCAAGTTGAATTCTAACGCATATATACTAATGCACAAATTGCACCTGCTATCAAACTCGGAAACTCATCATGGTTTGACACGAGCAAATGCACGTTGTTGGCTATACGATTTGTGGAATTTCGGTGAGGGTTACGAGAATGAAGGTGATGGAAGGAGAGAGAAAGAGAGAGAGAGAGAGAGAGAGAGCGTGAGTAAGAGTGAGCACAGCTGAGAGCGCTGACATCATACATATCAACGGCATGACGGAATGGATCGTGTGCGATTATGAAGGGTTGTGTGCAAGGTAAAATTCTTGTGTGCTTTGTACGACATTACATACCATTTAGTAAATACCTTATTGAACTTGTGCCTAATATCTAAATGTCTATATATGTATATATATATACATGCCTAGAGGAATGCATGAGTATCCGCATATTGTCTGATGATGCGCCAATTCGTGTTATAAGTGGGTGCGAGAGATCGTATGAATGGAATATATATGAAATGGTGGGCGATTATGTCAGTGGAATGAAATACGCTATTGGCATTGTGCCATCTGAACTCGTTGCGATGTATACGACACACGCTCGCACACTTTCATATAATATATCTCCATACATATAAACTCATGCAATTCATATTCGTCAACCGCGTGATATACTTATGCCATTGGATGTTTATGTTTACGTAAGTATATGAATCAAAGTAGCTTGAAAAAAGGAATATTAGAGGAGCAGTCACATGGGTTTATGATAAAGTTGGAATATTCACACATTTTTTCGGTTTGTGTTGTACAATCCCGTGGGACAGCGCAGAAACATTTTTTCCACATTTCCTACTATTTATTTTCCCAAAATACTTCTTTGTAACTACTTTTCTTTAATAACGCAAAACACAAGTTGTCGAATCAAAAACCAAGTGAGCGAATTTGCAACTATTAATCGCTTGTTGATGATGTCCGTTTATTTATTAATATGTTTTTCATGCATTCATTATTTTCTCCATTATGTCATTCTAAATGGATTCACATTGGCGTTTGAATTTTTCTTCTTTTCATTGCAATACATTGTACATATTGACGCGGGACAATTCAATTGCTGATGACCACAGAGAGATAGTGCACGTGGTGTTTCGCAAAATCCACGTTGTACTAGCCGCAGTAGCAATGTGGTTTTCACAGTCGCTAACCTAACTCACCGAAAATATATCGATGTATCTATATATAGCGCATCCACCGACGATAGAGAACACGTTCCTCGGTATGTTTATATGGAGCTTACAAAGATTCGAAAGCTCTCGGCCCGAAATTCGAACGTGATAATACACAGAGTATACAGAGTGGATTGACCACATGGATGTACGCGTGAAAATGGTGGCGAATTGTGTGTATCAAATAAATTGTCGATGTGTAAAATACGCATATTTTCACTGGATCGTCATTGAATGTAATGATGATAAATTATATATACGATCGTGCCTTCTCAAAGAGATAGAGTTGTTGATAACGTTGATTACAACCCAAGCATTTCACCGTACAAGATTTATAGGTGTCTGTTTATCCTGCCACATTAAAGCGGGTCGATTGCAAATATACAATTTATTTGCACACGTGTATCTCAGGAAGACTATGCAGGACAAGATTTCACTTTGAGAAATATGCTATTTGTTCAGCAGTATGTTTGAAATTTACATAATCTTTAAATAATATTCAATTAATATTATATTGCGAAAATAGAAGTGAAAGAAATTAATGACATAGGCCTGATGCATTTCCGGAGATTTCCATACATGTATATATATGTATTTGATATATACAGGCATGATGCCTTCAATTCGTGAACTGGGAAAGAAAATTGCCGTTATAGAATAGCCGGGATGTGGTGATGAGATCAACGACAAGGATGACTCCTCTTCGGTCAGCTAATTCTCCACTTCGTCTCTTCCACGTTGTGCTTGATTTCATCATCCGGCTTGTTGGTCGATAATGGTTAGTTCGCAAGCTTTGGCTTGATGAAACGCCCAATCGGAAATTGATACTTGGTCGTTGCCACTCTACAGTGTAGTGTGTGGTAACTGTCTAATCAGACCTATGGCACGACTCTGTGCACTTCTCTCTATCATCACAGTCATAATTATCCCCGATATATCCAATACCATGAAATTTCTAATTCGCAATTTACATTTGAATTTCATCTGTGACACGTTTATGTTGTGAAACAAATCTATTGTTGCATTGTAATTTTCCGTGGACTAGAATTGACGAATGAGTATGTGTATGCATATTTATGAATAATTTCGGGCAAACAATGAAAATTCATGCAGATTGAAAGGGTGTTTACACCCCGCCACGCATTTAATTGCGCACCAAGAGCAATATGTGGCCATATCAGCATGTTTATTATTTTGCTAACTACTCGGTTATTGTTGTATTCATATTTTTTCGTATAAATTGGGAGAATTTTTTCCTATGGTTGTTGACCGACCTAGATTTCACACAAGCTATGGATACTCTGAATACATTCAATGCTTCGTGATCTGCATATAATCATTGGCCCAAATTTCAATTGCGTGCCAATACATTTCATCACCAGTTATGTAAACTTTTGTCAGATTACCAAACTTTTTCTTCTGAATTTGAAATTGAGAATCTGCCGAAGAACTTGTCATCTACAACATATCGAACCGATTTGAGCTCGAAGTCATTGATTTATCTAGAACTTTGTCGACTGTCGCATAATCAGCGTGTCGACCTATATCACGATATGCGTACTACAGATAGAAATTATATATTCTACACGCTAACAAGAATTTTTTTTGTTATTTAGTTTACTCATTAATGTTTTCATCCCGTATGGAAAATATCTGCGTCTACTTTTTTTTGTTACGTCGAATTTCGGTTTTGTATTACATATTTATATACGATATTCAACGAAACAATCAATTCCATCAATAAAATTGGAAACTTTAGCCGAATTAATTTTCCAAAACTCGGTAAATTGGAAGTCCGAATTTTTCCACAATTTCATAGCATGACTCTATATGGAAAATAGAACAATTACTGTGAATCTGTATAAATGATTTGGCTGTGTAGATTCCTAGCGCACTGTATTTAATATATATATATACATATGTGTGTGTGTGTGTGCGCGTGAATGTGTATGTGTGTGTAAAGCTGTCAATACAATGGGCAGAGCTTAATCATCGACGTCTGACCGTAATTTGGGCAAATACGCGAGCGTTTGTATAGAAATGACGCTTGAATGGCTGGGTAAAATAGAGCCCATGAACATAAATCTCAAATCGTCATGCCCCCACGTTGCATATATCGATGACCATCTGTATCATCGTCAGAGAGCAAAAGTGATATGAAGAGATGGAGGGCGAGGGTTGATAGGTAATCGGTGATACATATACCGTAAAGCTGTTGCCAGAGCTTCATCCAAACCATTTGTCAAAACTGACATTCACTTGGGGCCGTCTTCTATTTTTATTACAAGTGAAATGTGAATATTGTATTTATGCCCCGGTTCTATAACGACACTGCGAATCTCATATTATAAATGATGAAATTTCTGAGATGCATTTTTAAGATGTGAAATACGTGTTTTCGTATGTGTCGTTTATTTTGGCGCGCATAAATATTTTATCATAAATGTCCAATGTGACGGCAATACAAATTGACATTGCGATAAACAAATTAGCGTAAGATTCTCAACGGCGAATATCAAAGGACATGTTCAGACATATATATGACTGCTTAATTCTGACGACAGTTGTGCAGTTACGAGGCATTAACAGGAACATACATTCGACAATTTCTTTGGTAATTCGTATAATTTTTTAAACTGCAAAAATTTGTCGTTTTTGATTCACAAGATATAGCGGAAAATAAATGATCGTCGTGAATTATTTTATAATTTTAAATCATATTTTCATGATGAATATATATTTTTCGCCGAAACAGAATATGAATCTCAAAAGAAATCGAGGATTAAATGAATCCGGAAATATTTAAAAAACATAATATCTATATGTATGAGTATAAAACTGAATTCGCAAACATACTTTCTCCACTCACCAAGAGAGTATTTGAGTATTAGAGAACTGATAGGTGGAATGTTTGTTGGATAACTGGTCGCAATATAACCAGAACAAACGCCTCCGAGATGGCTTTGTACTAAAGGGAATCCAATCCCGATGGGTGTAAATCGAGTAGTGCAGAGATTTCATTTCCATCAATCCAAATATACTGCTAACAAACAAATACGTTCGCGAATAAACACGCCAACATGAAAGAGTTGGCCGTAGCGTAGTTGATTTAATTACTCTGTTGACACATCGTATTGAGAATATTCTGCAGAAAAAATCAACACATCGATCCATATTTCATACATGAACATGAGAAACCTCGTTCGAGTGAATCAATTACATTTATTAACATTCCCATAAAATTCATCAGAAGTATTATTCTGTCAGATTCAGAGAAATTGTGAACTAAATAACCGTACGACCAACAAAATCTCCAACTCATCTTGCATTCACTGTAATTAAAGTGTGTGTAAACAGAAGATTCTGCAAATATTTTCGAAGTTTAACGAAATTCTACGTCGTCGTTCATCGTCAATCTCAGTGCAGCTAATATATATATTTAATGGCCCATTATCGTTCATTCCGAATTCTGAATGCGTTGCATACAATGACTTCAGCGTGTATCTCGTTACTATCAATGTTGAAGGCCACAGATGCGACCTGAATTCATGCCAATAACAAGATATTTTGATCGTCTTAATTATAAATGGAAACTTGAACTTTTTTTGATATGAAACTTTGTCGACAATACTTCAAATAATCTGTGAAACAATTTCCTTTGATATTTTATTCCACAATTGGAAGAAAAAGCATACGACAACTTCAACGATCCACATAATGTTCATTTGCGTTTCACAGTCAAACCATTTATGTAAACGTCTATTTATTTATTCGTGTATTCGTGTATTAGATGAGAGGGAGAAGTGGTGAACGACTTGCATATTGAATCGAGGACTCTCGGACTAGAAAAGTGAATGATTCGATTGGCCTATAACCAGAGAGGGAAACACACACACACACATATACATGCGTATTTATCCATAGAGAGTACTTGGGTCTAGAGTATGCAGCGGTATGTGTATGCGGATATACACTGAACAAGGTCGGTATGTCGCGGCTCGTGGTGTTACTTGGTGTTTGGTGTCTTGGTGTCTTGGTGCTTCGGTATCTACACTACGTGTATCTCAATGCAATGAGTAGACAAAGATAGATATAGTGAGACAGAAAATTAGAGAAGGCACGGCAGTAGCTTCGGCATTGCTCGGCAACGTCGGCGTCACGATCGGTCGCGCCGTGTCGGCGAAAAGGGTGAGGGTGGGGGTGAGACCGGTGGAGACAGAGGAGGAGAGATAGGCTCGCCTTTCTCGCTGGCTGCACCAGGCCGCACGAACGACAGCGACACGCCAGTTTCGGCTTGCCGCTTAACTGTGACGGTACTGTGGTGTATTGGCGCTTTCACGTGGAAGTTTCGCCGAATTTGTACGCGCGTGTGTTATTTATTTACTTGGATTTCTCAGGTTTTTTTTTTCATTTTTTTCTGGTAAAATACCATTGAATTTTGTATTCATGTGTGTTGTGGCTCAAATATCATGTTTATACTCGTTCAAGTATCGTGTTAATTTTCACATGAAATTATTGTTGTAATATTAGACGTAGTGGGATGACATTTATTATCATCGAGCATTTCAAGTGGAAAATTAGTTTATGAGAATAGATTTATAAATATTTATTTATTTATTTTTCCTATTCTGATGCCTTGCTATTGTTCTTATGAAGATCAAATATGAGTGATTGTGTTGATGGACTGTCGGAAGCGTTTTGAATAACATATGAATAGTGCTTTTTTTATTACTGGATTACACTGAATAATTGAGACAACCTCGGCACATGTATGGAGCGGAATTCATGAGGTCAGCATTGATTGTTTAACTATTTTTCTATATTGTTCGTATTATGGGTATTTTTGATAATCAATCATATTTCATGAATGAGTCAGTGTTCACTCAAACAATGTTTTGTAATCCGAATAAAATAACAGTGAATAGCAAACATCTTTAACCATAAAAGATTCCACTGATAGAAAAAAAAAAGAATTAGGAAAAAAAAGGTGCGTACAAATGATAGAATTTTGCCACATGTGTATATATGCATATTTACGGACGTATGTGTGTATATCATAAATACGGAATTATTGTTATCGTGTAGACGAAAAAAGACACAAATATTTTCTCATGTGATGATTGTCTTCAACGCACACGTGGGCGGGCGCCACAGTATCAACAAACTCTCGAATATCAGACGAGTCATCATGAAGAATTTGTACATACTTTTGTCTACTGCGAGGCACATTAAATGAACGTCGGTTTATATTGTGCTCAAGTGTCCTTTAAGATTGGCTTTTATTCGTCATCAATAATGAGATTATGAATTTTTCGTCTATGAAATCACTCCATTAATAATCGTGTAGAATGAAAACTATCAATTGAAATCCAAATTCGCATGCACATATGAGCCAGTGATTCGATTCGGTTCAAAATGGAAGAGAAGAGTGGAATGACGGGAGAGATGTCGGCACAAAGTTAACACACGGTTGATATAATCTTGTTCGAAATTCAAGATAGCAAAGAATATGTACCAGATTCTATGATTATATGGGATGGGGATATTTATTTTTATTCAAAATAACATTGGAAATAAAATTAGCTGATTGTTCGGGATTTGAATGCCTGTGTAGCTGTGAATGAAGGTTGATAGAATTCAATCGAAACAACGATCCTCCTTTGTGTTTATTATTTTGACATATCAAAGCGCGCCATTTCACTCTGCGTACAATACTGCTTATTTGATGAGAGTGATACAAAATTAATCGGACACGAATTATCGTGATATTACTTGATAGAGATCGGCCAATGTGTGAATTAATCATTTGTGTACAAACTACACTTCAGCGGCGAAAATATCCACACAGTATAATAATCATGGTGGAAAATAACTTTTTCTCATTGGGGATTTAATATATATTACATGTTGAATACAAATGAACATTAATTCATATATCGAAAGGATATCACAAATCGAATAGATGTACAGTTAGAGGGTCGTCAATGTGGGCATTCAGACGAGGTCATTGGTGCTGCTGCGCTGTCTGTGCGTTATCAATTCAAATGCATTCGCGCGGATTAGTGCGAATTACGTTGCTGGTAAATGTAATTGGCTATTTGAACGTGTGTATGTAGGTAGTTATACCCCCTTACTGGTCCGTGATTTCTATCTCGCTTTCGCTTTTTCACCCGGTCGGTTTTGGGATTCTGCGCTGACCCTCTGTGCGCCGATTAGAGATTTTGGTCATTCGCCATGAGGTACAAATTCATTCGTTCATATGTGCGCAAGTATAGATATATTTTCAGGTCTATATAACGACAGCTGAATGTGCGCGAGATAATTAAACTGCATTTCTGTTCTCTCTAATCGCCACTAGGGGATGATAATCGTCTCGCTTCGGCACATAATGACGATGAACTCAGCTCAACTCTTCTTTTCTTCTCCTTCTTCTGTGTGAGGAGAAACCGGTTTTCAAATTATTATTGTTCTTTTTTCCTTTTATTCTTTCATCTTCAAGATCGTCGTTTTGTTACTTTCTTTTATTTTTTCCTTCTTTTCCTCTAAATATTATTGTGTGGAATAAAATGAAATTCGTTCATTGAATACTTGGCAAAATAGATATGCACACATAATTTCCTTTGCGCAATTTAATATCTCGTTACAGGGTCAATATTATTTTTTGTTTTTTCTTTCTCCTTCTTCTTTGAAGGGTGGATGAGAAAAAAGAAGTGTTCGAAGACCATTACCGCAGGCGTTTGTATAACTTTTGCGCGCGTTTCATACAATGCTTATGTGAATAACTGCCTCGCAGTCTTTTGAGAAAATGATGAAAAAAAGTCTCAAGGTTCTTTTGTTGCGCTGTCTTGAGTAAACTTCAATAGTTCGTCGTCTCCATTGAGCGAGGGAAAAGAATGAGAAGATCGCACTAATTTCCTATGGACAGGTACGCATTTGATATTTTCTTGAAGGCGCAAGTGTCAAGATGAGAGCAAAGGGCGGAAGAAAGGTAGAGCTCTCGCAGTTCTGTGGGAAATATCGGGATAAATATGCAGGTCCGAACACGTCCACTGGTACCGCATTGGTTTGACCTCCCATGAATAACATTCACCGTTTTTGTTTTTTCCTTCTTTTCTTCCTTCGACTTTTTTTCGTCCTCAAGAGTCGGATAAATATTTATATACGGCTCATATGAATTATATTCTTCTTCCCACACAAAAAAAAAGTGTTGAAGTATCAATGTCAAGGGTGCAGAATAAATTTGTGCAGAAAGTGAAGATGTGCGCATTCTATACACAGTAATGTATATATGTATAGGGATAAATATATCTATACCCATATATCTTGGTTTGTATATACTACATATATATGTATAAATATATATATACATATATATGTATATATATGTGTGTGTATTTATAAATAGTTGTATGACTCACTTGGGTTCATGTGTGCACACGGCTTAACGGCGTCTCGTTAATTACACCTTGCACAATTATACGAGGGGCGACAGGTGGCTGGGACCGACGGACAACAAGAGTATGTGCTCGTCCTGAAAAAGTTCAGTTCAAACACACGATCTCGGCTCTATGTCATGCAGAAAGAAAAACAGTGCTGGCAGAGAGTACCCGCCAATGTATTGTCACACACATAATCGTACATGCAATTAATGAAAATTCGGTTGGGACAGTTAGGGACAAATGAAATATATGCATTTGTACAGAATATTCAATGATATATTGTAATGATTCATTCATGTACATAAAATATACAATAGGGGTCAGATAATGTCGTAAATACGTAAACACAAATGGATCTTCGAACATATTTATATGTGTATTATGAATTTATAAAAGAATGGATAGAAATGATTTTTTTCCAACGAGCCCATATATATATTCTGTCTCATTTGTTGCTGCATGTTTCCATGGTGGGAACATCTGTTGTGCAGGTCCTCGAGAATTCAACCAATCCTGTATACAACAAAAGCGGCCTATGTGTATAGCCCACATGATTCATAGTTGAGTGAGTTCAAAAAAACGAAGGACGACAAAATAATATTCTCTATAGACAGTTTTAGTAGGTTTTTTTTTCGGATCATACTCAACAGTGATGATGAAAAAAATTCAATCTTCCTATAAAATGCATCATAGCAGCAGTCACTATTTGACATTCATCGAGTTATTCAGACAAAGAACGAAATTTTGACGAAGAAAAAAACGATATGAAAATAGTGCGAGGCCTTGGAAGCCTCGCAGTAATGCCGTAAATATATACATACTTTTACTTGGAAGTGCCAATGTGTATATGTATACATACGTATGTGTTACATTTCAGTACGTTAATAGTCAATGTGAAACATCTACAAGTCTCTCGGTGATAAAACTGTAGTCGAGTTGGTGGGCAATGTAATAAGTAGAGCATGAAAAAGCCGAGTAAAAATATACAGCGTATTACAGACGCAGTTAAGAAAGAATATGATGAAGAAAAGAAATGTGAATACTTATAGCAGAACATGTACTTGAACGCCTGACACTTGAGATTACATACATATATATGCATATTATATGTATGAATATATATAACTAATATTGAATGATGGCGTTTGAGAGGGGGGGAAAATGTTTATTACAACACTGACATACTGAAAATGATAATTATCATTCGTTTTATTTTACCGTAACAGTGTAATAAAAAATCACGTGTCAAATTTAATACGTGGTCGCTGGTCGTAAAAACTGACACGGAAGAAAAAAGTGGACAGTGAGCAAAAATAAAATAAAAAAGAAAATAAAAGAAAGCATTATATTTGTTTCGGCCCACTCAAATGTGCCATCATAGTTGTGAAAGAGAATCTGGACAAATTTTTTTTTGTCCATTCATACCCATTGCACGGGCTCATGATTGTCCATTTCTGTGTAAACGGATATCTTTAATTTTCTCTATTTTTTTTTTATCGCTCAAGTTCATCAACCATTTCCCATACACAACTGCGTGTGGGCGTATGCATGCATATAAACATACACACGCACGCACACATACACACACATATATGCATGTACAATGTGTGTAATACGTCCGGTAAATTTGCCGACATTTTGAGTTTAAACTCGGAGTCTCACGTATTTTTTTTCTCTTTAAGCATCGGAGGCACAAGAAAATTTCTGGCAGGTATGCCAAGGCTATATGGTGGCGCGCGGCAACTGGCCAGCTGCGCTGTTCGCTCTCTTTCCTTCTACTCTCTCAGAAATTACTATATATATGTACATATTGTGTGTGTATTCGAGAGTGCCGGGAACCGTTCGTTTTCACCAACTACCTGGCTCTCGTCGTGCGCAGGTCTCGTCTTGTTGGGCATTCTTCTCTTGTGCCAAGCGGTATCGTTATTGTTCTACTGGTGGGTCCGTTGCTTATTGCTGCTGGCGTTGTGGAGTGTAGTATGGTGTTGAATTTCGTTGAACGTTGAGTCAGAAAGAGGAAGGCTTTATATACTTATTCATATACTCACAACCATTATCATCACCAAAGGCCCAGCACCAGAATTCTAAAAGTTAAATGCTTATGCTGCAAACCACTATGTTCTTTTATATCAACAGCTTTGGTATTATTTTCGTAGAAGTGAAAAGTAATATATAAGTAATAAACACTTATTAATTTCTTCAACTGATGAAAACGAAAAAAAATATACTTGGTAAATTGCAGCTGATGTAAGATGTACATGAAAACTTTATCGACTGGCTTATGAAGCGACAGGAAATTGTTGGTTTGAATTAGAGACAATAAAGGGTCGTTCCCCTTCTCAGCCGTGAACACGTTGTCGACTCAAGTGTGCTACTTGTATATATATGGTAACTGGCCTGTGATCACATTTATTGTGTAAATACATTAGAGTGGATGGAAAAAAAAAACACTTTTTTCAAGTCTACCCACTTAATTATAGAGTAGAAAGTGTGTGCCAAATTTCAATTTCACTCGGTGTATATTCAAAGGTGATACAATAGTCCTCAAGTTCATTAAATTGCAATTTGGCAACTTCATAGAAGTATTAATCCGACTTCTCTGTAATAATCTAAATTTCAATGTGTTTTTGGATATCAAATACTATTCTTCTTCGTATACTATATGCTATCATTTTTACGCATTATAAATTCGGAAACATTTATCATTGATAACAAAGATTAAATACCCATTCACAGTATTCATATTGTGTCATTCTTTTGTCTCATTATCAATTAAAGTATAACTATTGTTTCGATTGAGTAAAATAGCTTTCTCGGACTGGATAATACAACTCTTCAATTATTTACTACATAAAAACGACGTCAAGACGGATTTCTCAGTTAAATTAATTTTAATTCTTTAATCAAAATGTCGACTTAAATCCTTCCATTCCCACACTTTTCGTATTCTTCATATAGATTTTTCTTCTGAAGGAGTGATAGGGTCAAGGAGAATAGTTGTTATAACATATTTATCGGAATATATTATAACAAATCTTGAAAAATTGTCAATTAATTTTGATTTCATGTATACTTCTCTGCCGTAGTAACTTGAACTGCATAGATCGATTCCATATTCAATGCAACCCAATGACAAATACACCTTTCAAGTTGAAGCTTGTTCTGTATCGCGCTATCTCCAAAAAAATTCAACGATATCAACAACTCAACGTCGCGGTTTTGTTATATATAGAAATAAGATAACTGAACATTTCCAAAACTCTATAATCGTGCATAATCCTAGAATAGTATATTTTTCATCAGAGTAACCGAAAGCATATGATTTTTTGGTAAACTCCAATATATATGCACGTATATTGTTCGAAATTCTGGGTGTAGACGGGGGATTAAGAACAGAAACACAGCTGCCCCTACTGCTAATAAGCTTGCATAATACAGTATGTGCGATAGCTTGAATATATATACTAATATATGCGCAATGCTATAATAATTATACGTATTTTCATTTTCATCTTCATTTTGGGATTATAATTTGACGTAAGTTGGTATTAAACCTCAGTCTGACGTAATCATTTTTATTCATTATTATTCTTCAAACGCAACGTGCATTGTGAAAAAATGTGTCGCATTGTCATGCGAGCACATATGAATATTCAAGAATGTCCTGATATGAAAATAATATGCAAAATGATATGAAGACAGAAAGACAACAGCGCAAAATGAAACTGATATAGTGAACAATAGACATACAATGATAGAAAGAAGCAAGAGGAGATGAATTCCTGTTCTATTTTTTCCCCATTATCATATATTTATATATTGGGTACACTTTATATAGAATGCATTTGTTTCATCTGAGGCTTCCTACGTCAAATTTATAATAATATTTGTCCATTTCTTTTTCTACACAATATTTTATATTCAAGTCTCATTTTTCATCCACGCTATTGCATATCGACGTCAGGAAGGTTTTCTTTTTCTACAAATAAAAAAACAAAAAAAGTTTTGCCTTATCGACATCTCTAAAACGTCTCGCTTCGATTTTATTTGCAACGTGTTCCCTCCCGCAAATTTTATTGCCACGCCATAAAGCAACTGTTGGTGTTCATACTTCTATATAGTATATACCGCATGCATCCGATATATATATATATATAATGTATGGATAGGTAAACGTACGATAGAAGATAGCGTCGTGGGACATGCGAGAAATGAAAGTACGACCGTCTTTCCAATATAAAAACATTATATGCAGTTGATATTTGACTTCACCGTTTTGCACTGGTGTGCTTTGACTGTCATTGTTGCATTCTTATCGAATTTGTTTCAACTAGCTGCTCACTATCCACAAAAAAAAACACATATATATGTGAGGTTACGAAATTACGAGAGACTTTCTGTCATTATTTTCTACCAGAAAGTTTATGACATTTCAGGAAACGTTGAAAAGACGGAACGTTTGAATTCCGAAATACATAGATATATATGTATACATAGTGAGAATGTATATTAGAAGGCAAAGGCGATTCTGAGAATTTCGGTGCTTTCTTTTGATGATTCACTCTGCCATTCTGTCAAAGTCCGTTCCAATTCTCGAATTGCATTTGGTTCTTTTATTGCGACAACGTTGAATTCGAAGTCGCTCGGCAACCGTCATACCATCAACTCTCATAGTGAATTTATATATGTAAACACACATATATGTATATACTTATCCAATCAGTATTTTCTTGTTCCACATACACAAACTGTGACCTTTGACGCAGTTTTCTCGTTTTCAAGTTGGTCTATTTATTGCATGCTCATTGCCTATGCCTAACTTCAGTACAATTTAGAGCCCTAAATTTTCTTTTTATATAAATCACTGGATTGCCGGAAGAATGTTTTATGTTCAAGTGTATCACTTTCTAAACAAAATTTTTTCTTTCATTAATATCATAGAATATAGCTCGAAATCAAGCACAGAATGTAATCTATGTCGGATCCTTAGACATGGTTTAATTTCAGCAGCATTGAATAAGAGAGTGTTATTATTCAAGATATATTGGCGCACGATCCTTCCTATCATTATCTGTTCATTTCTATTCACCTGCCAAAAGTCAATTATTGAGGAGTGCTTCAAGCAATCTTCTGTGATTGAAGATATGACGATCTGGAAATTTCATTCAAGGTAAATACACGGTTGTCGAAGAATGGTTAGAAACTCAGTCAAAGTCGTAATTCTTTAGAGGTCTTGGGAACAGTATGTGAACTTGACTATACATCAATATAATCACTGACGATTGGGTTTGATAAATTTATAAAGATACTTATCAACAGTTGATTGTATTTAGTGAATATTGAAAAACACACATGAGTATTGTCTTTAAATATATCTCATCTATTTGTACTATACGATTCATCCATGAGACAGAAATTCTCTATCAATATTCAATGAACTTTGTTGGCGATGAAGATGTTCTCCATTTGATCGATTTACGAATCATTACTGTTTCAATCGCAATACTGAAGTTAGATAACAAAGAATATTTCCATATGCCTCGTTCATTACAGTATTTATTCCAAAGCAGTTGGAGATGAATATGAAATTATCGTCATTATGATTAACGAAAATAGAGAAGATCTTGAACTTTAATATATCTCACCACACATGATAAAAATTAATTGACAACAATTAGTGATTTATTAACTACTCATGAATGCTAATCAGACAAAAAGTTCTCATTTGTCTTTCATTTTTGCAATCAATTTATATTATTCCAATATATATCTATTGAGGATAAATGAGCATTCAGATGATTCAGTCGTTATTAATGTGAACGAACAAATAATTAAATGCTAATGTTCATTTATTGAGAGTGAATGAATTGTGAATTGTAGTCTATTGAGTAGTGATGGTTTGTCGTGTGCACATTGAGAAGAATTCAGATAATATTCTATTCCGCAAGATGTGTACTTTCCATGTATTATTGTAACATTAGTAATGTAAGCTATATGATCAAGTATTTCACCATGGTCAATATCAAGATACTGAGCGGCGCATGACGCGTCTCATCATCAACTACGACGGGGGTGCATTGCGATTATATTGATACATTGATATTTTGATGAATATAACATTCATCATGATGTAACAAGACAATACGTAGAAGCACGATTATATCTTTTCATATTGTCTGGTGTGAAATCGGGCAGCTAAGGAATTGATTTATGTTCATTCTCTTCGGTTGGGAAATATGTGCTGAGTTATATTAATTGAATTGTTGCGACATCAAGACTACAACGTATCTTCCAACAAATTTTATATATACCTCTATCTCATAATAACAACATGTAACTGTATTGATTATAATCATTCGTTGTACATATTTTCATCACAGCGTCAGTATAGTACGCCAAAATATATCAGCTACGTCTTCTTGGATGTAAAAATTACACCATGTAAAATGGATGAGAAATTCTGAGAAATCAATGAGGTTCACAAACGCGATTAATACGAGATTATTTGTTCTGGTGTTGCTACATATTACAGTCTCGATGATATTGCTCTCCGGGAGCAGGTCCACCTTCCTTTCTCATACTTTGTTTTCATTTATTTTTTCATTCATTTATTCCGTTCGTCCGTTGCTATTCTTATTACTATTTTTATTATTATTTTTTATTCCATTCATTCAACGGTCGCGTTTCTCTTTAACGAGCGCGCGAGATGGTGTCCTGTGGCTGCTTGAGAATGCGAGCGCAAGCGAGAAGGCCTTCAGAGTATATAGCCAATAGAAATTTTCAAAAGTTTTAACGTCAGTAACAATGAAATACCAGACGGACGAAATCACACAGACCTACTTGAATGAAAAAAGAAGAAAATATATATGAAAGAGAACAATATATGTATTGTGATCTAGAATTTCTTCGACGTGAAGACAAAAATAATAATAATAATAAATAAATAAATAAATAAATAAATAAATATATGAATGAATAAGAAGTGGGTGCACGATCCACAGATTCATATTTCGAATCGGACGGTATCGCTCATGAAAAAAGGAACAATAAGTGTTTACGGTGATGCAACGCTCCTATGATTGCCGCCCAAAGCGAGAAGAAGATATGAAAGATATGAAGATCTTAGAAGTTTGAACAGAGATCTGGTATATATTGTTCTAACGATAACAATAACGACGTTAACTATGGCGAAGACGATTTTCATTTACTCTCATTTTTCTATCGACATATAAATACCCTTGTGAGCTGCACAGAATTCGCGCAATAATTTTCATGCGATCAGCCATCGATAAATTTGTTATGAGATGAATCAGCCTCTCCATAAGAATATAACTGGGCACGCAGAAGTATAACGGTGTTGTCTTGGACGAAGATGAGGAAAGGAAGATAAAACAAAGAAGAAGACATAAAAAAAGTTTGTCTTGAGAAACAATACGACCCCTCAAATAGAAGAAACTGAAACGTGTTCTATCTTGCACACGTACACTTCTATGTTCAATATATATTCATGCATACGTATGTAAGTAATAAAGCCTATTGAAATGTGTATATGCGTGTGTAGCAGAACGCATAGATGCATGCAGTTGAGGACCGTGAATATAAATGAGACTAACGAGCATTGTAATGTCGGTAATGACGTTAGATTACCAGCGTGCGCGCCTCATTCCGCCAATGGTCAACTGTCCACGGACGGATCCTCCGGCAGAGCTGTCACACATCACTCCCCTTGTATATAGACGTATGCATACATTTGTGTGTAGATAAATCCGTCGTACAGCGCCGGCGACATTAAACATCAGACTCGGCATACGAAAGTAGAGCCCAAGACGAAATCGTTAGATAAATGCACCACCATAACTTATATATACCAGTTTTGATCCGTCTCATAACGATGAACTTTCAACACATGTTTAGAGATAATTTTTACTTATATTCGAATTTGAAAAAAAATTAACAATTGGAAATTGCGACGAAGTGAGTTTGAGAGAGATCATGGTATCCACACTCCTTAACCTTTGCTAATCAAAGTCTACTGTATCTTCTTGGTTGTTTCTTTGATGATTCTCGTGGTTTTGTATTACCATCAAATCCAAAATATGCCTGTTGTCATGTTCCGTGTGGAAATATAATTTTTCGAACTTGTTGATGTAGTTTTCCGAGGTCGTTGATTCCGGAGTGGAATTCAAAATAACAGAATTTTGATCAACGTTCTCAGAATAGCGGCCACATATCCAACTTTATCTTCTGATATATATACATTAAATCTAGTTTGGCCATCTGAATTTCCGAATAACCAGCTTAGAATTCAGAGATTAACATAACAATCGGACTAATGAAGAAATTTTACTCATGGCGTGGCGAATCAAAGTCAGTGAGAAGGCAGCGTTGAGTCAGGCCTTACTGACAGCATTCTGTCTTATCCAACCTTCTCTGGTGATAGCTTGTAAACTTCTATGGCCGCACTGAGCAATATATTTTATATTTGGACGACTAACGAATTGAATCTTGTTTTTTTTTTTTTTTTTTTTTTTTTTTTTTTTTTTTTTTTTTTTTTTTTTATAATTTCTCCCCTCGTCGTCGCGTCTCTATGAGCCCACTTTCTTTTGTCATTTATCCAAGGTCGTCAGGGTTTTTCCTTCCTCGACCACGATTCGCCCATCAAATTACGGTCCCCCCATGATGTATGCTTTCATATATATATTTCGTGATACGTACATCGTGTGTCGCGCCATTCAGCATTCTATGTATACCAGTTGTTCTCGTCATCGAGGGTGTCGAGTTTATTGCGCTTGCGATTCTATATATACGATGCAGTTGTACATCTATATACCGAAAGAGGGTTCCGGTTGCCAGTTGTGATGATTCACCAAACCACTCTCCCTCGTTCAAGGGGGGATATAGTAAACAATATTTTTTGCATTGTATATTCAGAACAAAAAACAAATAAATCGTAAAAATTATTTATGTTTGGCTGCCACCCCGTACAATTTTTTCCGTGATCAATATTGATTGCGATTAAATTCATTAAGGACGCCAAGTGCCCTCGATTACATCCTCAATTGCACTCTCATTCTTTATGCTTGCTCGAATTTTTATTCTCATCGGGAGCATTTTTTTCCCCAGAATACCTACATGAAATGCAAAAAATGAGAGCCTCATAAAAATGTTTTCAATGCTTTCCGCACGTGACATTGTTGCATTTGCGTAACTTTACATGATTCTGTCCCATTTGGAATGTTCTGGGTGCTTCATACAAGAGATGTGAATAAAAAGTTCTGTCAACCCACATATAAACCTACAATAAACATGAGTATTTTCATGTGGAAATATGGATTATTCGTTTAGAGAAGTTGCACCCATCTAGCCCGGATTTTAAGTACTCGGCATAAACAAAATTTAAATGATAAATTTCGAATTATGTCTCATAAATCTTTCGTTTTATGTGATATGATTTTGGCTTTTCTCGTGGTACGGAGGTTAATTCAATTGAAAATAATGATTTATGAATTTCATATTGATAATGTATCCATACGTTATAACAAGTGCATATAAGGTTTTAATTCAAATTTTGTAGCCCAATTCTGTATTAGAGTAATAACTAATCTTCGACTTATGTGGGAATCGAGGACCCTTTATATCTAAATTATTGCATTCAAATGTAGACAAAACTTGTCTCCATACATGTGTATTTTGTGTGATGCAGAATTAAATTTTCCTGTTGTTTATAATGTCATTTCTTTTAACTTGAATTGCATTATTTTTGACACAAATTGTTGTAAATTTGACGAAATTTTGTATTCACGTTATGTATATTAAAATGCGCCACGAAAAAAATATTTATTTTTCATGTCTATATATCAGAGGTGACTTTGATGAAAAAAAGAATCTCAAATTTCAACTCGATATTTCAAAAAATATGATGGGGTATAGGGGACCTTCTTTCCCGATTTGAAATACATTCAATGGAATTTTCTCTTCCTTTTTTTTGACAACAGGTTAATGAAATTTTTTTTTCCGTTCACCGTCACGTTCATCATCGACAAACTGAACTGATCTATTCCGGATTCAATTTTTACGTGATTGAGTGAGGAGTGAATTTATTCAATATCGCAATTTATTCCTTCTTTCAACTCCGTTTACGTTTTTATTCATAAAATTTATTTTTGTGCTGCTCGAGAATTAAGTAAAATGTATGACATGTCTTTATCATGTGTATGCACACACATACACACACACCTTCTGTTCTACTGTCCTCTTCTTTTTCTATGATGAGCTCCGAAAAGACATATGCATCCTCGGCTCCCTCATCTTTGAAATATTATATTACCGTTTTAGTGAAGCTCTGTTGAGTTTAACCACCTTGTGGTGCCTTGCATTTCCACATTTAGCGTTATCTTATCGTCTGAGTATCGGTTTTTTATTTTCATTTGCAGAGAGAATTCTGTCCTGGTCTCATGCACTTTCGTTTCTCTCGCTCTCTTTCTCTTCTTCTGTACAAGCGATAGTCCATTTCTTGTACCTTGATTGTGATATATCTTGTTTCCGGAGTGATTGCATTATTATGTCACAACAGAGAAAACTTTTGTCACTATAGATAAATAACATCAAGATCGATTTCAAAAACAAGAATTTCATCTTCATATTTCACGACTTAAGGATGATAAATTATTTATATTATAGTTGACAGATGTATTTTCGGAATTAATAGATGAAAGTGTAATATATGCAAGACAGATTAATCTTGGAGCACGAATTTCCAAAACACTCACCTGTCACACTGTTTTCACCTAAAACTCTTAATTTTACTTTAAACTTTATCGTACTTAGGTTAAGGTGGGGATGCACATGGCGCTTAACAACATCTTCAAACAAGTGAAGACGCGTTCCGTACTCACCCCCAAGAAAACTAAAGCCGAAATTGTTTACCTCGCACAACTCAATTACCGCTTTCATGAAAATAACAATGGCAGCCTTCATATCGATATGATTATATTGTGGTGTTGCCTTTCCTTATACCCTGTGACACTTTGTTGTGATATGCTTCCTTCATTCGAGTATCAAATTTTGTAATACTCAACACCATCCTTTCATTCATGAGGTTCGTGTTTTCGTGATATATTATATTATAGTATCATACACATTCATTATTCTAACTTATGCATAACAGGTATCATTCTATGAATAAACATGATGAATAAACATGGGGTTTCTAAAACACTGCAAGTCACAAATCAAGGTTCAAAAATTATACAGTTAAGTCACTCTCCAATCATTATTGATTTGCACAACATGACATTTCTTCCAATACAAAGTAATTTGGTCGGAAAAGAAGATGTATGTTTTGATCAATTTGTTTTTCTGAAAGAAGCTATTTCAATAGAATGAATGAAACATTTACCGGTCTACTTTTTCTCAGCTCCAGACAAACGTAATTTCTGGGGAATGCAATGAGAGTACAAACATTGTTTAAATCAGTCGACTTATGCTTTGAAACAAATGAAATTCCACTTGGGGCCTTCCCACAAATCACATGACAAAACTTCAAATGATGGACTCACGCGCATGCAGATGTTCATGATAATAATAATATATATGTGTATATATATATAGTTATTAATTCATCAAATTCCACCTCGATCTGAGATGTTTCTTGCTTTACTGTGTTTGGAACTCAATGCTTCTTTCTTATGTCGCAAAAGATCCGTGACTTGGATAACATCGCTCTGCGTGCTCGCGTCAACTCCATATGTTATTGCCGCGTGTGTGAAAGTAGGGAGAGATTGATCTTGTCACCCGCCGTGTGATGCACGTAAAGAAGAGTAAGAGTTTGTTCAAGTTTCTCGGTTTCAGGTATATATATATATATTCCACATTCCTTCACGTTTCGAGATACAACTCTTTTGTTTCGGCTTGCATCCTCCTTAACACACAAAACTTTGACTTGGTTTAAGCTTTAAAGAAAGACAGACGAGGGTTGCAGTGTGTTAAGAAGTGAAAAATTCAACGTGTACATGTATATTTATATCATCATTATATATTTATGTATCCATATGCATGGGTGTTTTTATACATAACATTAATGGTTTGGGTAAAGTAGTCGAGTGAAAGAGAGAAAAATGTATGAGGGTGATTGCGGTACACGCGTGTAGTTTATATGTATATATAGACATCTATGGTGTGCACGAAAGATCCAACGCAAGACGCAACGTGTACGCATGCCGCATACCGTATGCGAGTATGATCATATGTATCTGTATGTATACATGTATGTATACATGTATGTATACATATGTGCATTTATAATAATAATTTCAGAGTCGCATGCATGAAGGGCGGCTTTTATTCATGAGATGCAACGCGACACAACCAAGTTTATCCTCTCCAACCCTTCAAAAGTGCCGTAATATAACGTCATCTATTATTTATATCGAAAAAAGCGATTATCGGAAAAACTTTGAGCTTTTTCGCTGGTACGACCGCGAGCAAGCACAAGCATGCACATATATACTTCGGTATTTAAATGAGACAATCTATTGAAGAGTTTGTAGTTAGCGTTGATATTGCATACATACATTTAAAATGAAGAGATGGAATTATTTTACGAATTCTTATTAAGTTGATCAATACAAAAAAAATAAAACCACACATTTTTTTTCACAATCACATAAGATAAAATTTCATTGATTACTTTTGGATAAGTCTGAGAAAATACAGTAAATATCTTATCTCGATAATTTTTTCTCTGATTTGAAAGATGTACTTTTACACTGGTATAGACTCACAGCATATTTCATATCATTCCGAGTTCGTCTGTGTATAACATGTCGTCAACCCAAACGCACACCTATAAGTGAAGATACCACCGTTGAAAAAAATGAAAAGGAGAATGATAATATCTTAAGGGTGGCCGTTGATCTCGCGTTATGAGAAGAAACACTATTCTCAGTGTTCCACCGTGTGCTATGTGAAAGAATTTGTTTCATCTGTGGCTGGAATAAGAGATGGGCACCACGGATAAGTCCCAAAAGCTTTTGATGAGAGAGTAAAAAGGGAAGATGAGTAGGGGCCACAGAGACGACCTTTGGTTCAATGTGTCTGACGGCATGACCGTGGTTCAAAGAGGAAGATGCAATCATGATAAAAGTGCGTGATAATGATAAGTAAACAATAATTAAAGGTCTACTAATAATGTCTTTGACGTTAGCAGTGAAGTCACCTGTACACTCACTAAAGTCTTTTTTTCTATTTCCCCTCTTCTCGCTTGCACTCTCGACAATTTAGGTATACGCCGACATTTTCATAAGTACGCATTCTGGTCTCGCTGGGAACATGAATATTGAATTTGAATCTATTTAAGAGTTCCAGGTGGATCGATGGTGTGAATTAATTTTTCGGTTGAAATAGTTACGATAAAGACACTGTGTTCGGATATTTTCTGCTATTCGTTACAGTGTCGCTTAATTTCGGAATAATATGTTTTGAGGACAAATTGTCTTGAGTCTGGTATTGAGAATGAAATACTTGTGATTTTGTTCTCGTATTTTTGCGTTTTACAACAAAGTTTGGGGCCAAAATATTTTTTTCTCTCGTGGGGTACACAGCATTGCCTGCCCAATTATCCCCAGCCTGACATATTCACATAAAAGTTGAACTATGAAAAATTGTTGAGTTCTGCGACTACAGGCTCAAACCTGATCGAAAAAGCAAGGAATAAGTATAATAAGTAAAATAATGTAGATATTTACTTCATTATTGATGGCTGTTTCTTTACGGGTACAGAAAACGAATAACAGCGGGATCGTTTTTTACTTCTTGGTAGATTTCTACAGGTCTTCCCCATAGCACACGTAATTGCCGTACAGTAATCGGAGGTTACGTGATGTGCTTTTCTCCTTTAGCTTTTTCTTTCCGCCATTTGAAGCATTACCGCGTGATTCTCAATTTTCGAGATAATACGATTACCCAACTTGTTCATGTGCTCAAATAGTCCCGCTTTACTCTACACACAACATTGATCAAGTCTGCACCATCTTGTTATGGATTCAAATCAAATCAAATTATCATACTGTTCGAAACGAAAATGACGTGGGAGTTATAAATAGATTCTGAATTCAACTTATATCGGATACGCATGAACAACCTTTTCTCCCGAATTGTATTGGAATGGGAAATACGAGGAGTATAAATAGAAGAAGCTGCAGCAAATTGGTTAGAGAGAAGCTTGAGATGAAAACAATTACCAATAGTGTCAAAATTTTTCAGATGAAGTAGCTATTATGGAGCCGATAATCAATTTCAATCAGTGAGGATCGAGGATTATTTCCGTCATATTGTGTAATCAGACGCGTATGTTTATAGGTGATAGATCACAATTGCTACTATCACCCCAAGCAGAAGTGCGTTAGAAGTGGGTTTCGATAGATAAGCTTTATATGTTTTCTTTACGTTTTTATTCCGATCAATCCTCCCATACCTTTCACACATAGCACTCATAATGGAAATACGAACATGATGATTGTCATCAATAATGACATAATCAAAAAGTCATTCGCGTGGAAAGAAAGAAATTTGGATAATTGGAATAAAGTTTTGTTTGTCAATATTTTATTGATTGATTACACGCCACGTCATTCGTGGATGTTGCAACAATACTTATCATGCAATGGCAATTGAATAGGCTCCATTAACATCGACATTGTTAAAATATGTGATTTTCTCTTGATAGATAATTAGTTTAAATTCGAAAATTACTTGAATTGTACACAATTGATTGAATAATTAATTGCGAAATCAATTATGAATTTGTGACGTAGATATTTTGAATTCATTACCTTACTATTTACCAATGAAAATTCTGTTCATTATGTAATGACATCATTACTGTTCAATGAATACGAATCAACTGATTGACTGTTGCTCTATGTTGACCTCTGATCAACATACAAGAAAGAACAACGTGAGTGCCCATCGACTTCATTCATTGATGGACACAAAGAAATAGTGAAATCGATGTTTTTCATTAGATTGCGGTAAAACCTTTCTCTTTATCAAAGCTCATTTTGTGACCGAAACAAAATACTCCACTTAAATGCGAAAATTTTTGGAATACGGTGAATTATCTGTGAATACACAGATGTTAGGACGAAATGTTATGGTATTCCCTTTGAATTTGTGGTTGATATTACCAAAATTCTCAACCTTATGATATATTAATGGAAAACATGATGACATATGATAATTGTTAAAGCTACTACGGTGTATATTGGCACTGGACAAATTTCACTAACAGCTGATACATTCTCGAGATAAAATCACAAATTTATTGGATTATTAACGGTCCATAAACTGTTTTTCAGTATATTATTTTTTTGGGAATTGATTGGAACCTGAATGACGAAACTTTCCCCAAAATCAATTATTAAAGGATATGCACACTGTGAAATTCGAAATGGTAAAAATTATCATTAAAATTTCGCAATTTGGATAATTATGTTCTGCATGATGTCACCAAATTGCAATCAACGTTGTGATATTATGATATTTTAAAGATTAATTATTTTGTTGATGTTAGTTTTTTTTTGTTTTACTCATAAAAAAAAATCCATTCTCCATGATTTTGTCAATTTGGCGGATACCGCTATTATATTGAGAGAAAAAAGGATCAAACACAAACAGATGAGGATGGGGACCTTTCGTTGAGTGATTCGAGCTATCTAAAAGTGCGTATGGTATATACGAAAGATTTATGCAACACTCAACGGAATTTTTTTCACTCCCCCTATTAAAATTATTATGATATTTTCTATGAGTGATAAAATTCTTACAACATACAGAATGGTCTGTCTCTTCTTGTATATTCCTAATTGTGTATTCGTTATGTCTCACACGAAATCACATATATAATGATCGTTCCAACTTCTGTATTCCAGGGTCATGGAGAAATTCAACGACACAAGTTACATTGTGCTCACTATCCCAAGTATTTGCATTGCAAAAGGGTTCTGTATATTTGCTATTTGACTTGCGCGTGTCTAAACGATATCGTAGGCGCGAGAGTATTACAATCCATGCTTCTGTATGTAATTATACATATGTCTATGAGGGCGCATACATGATTTTTTTCAGTAAATAACAGAGTGCAGTATAAAGAACGTCGTAACAGTCGACGCCGCCCTTCGCATTGGCGTATATGTTAATGTTTGGCTTTTACCTTTTCTTGCATTGCTGGCTTGCATGCAAATCGTCGGTAAAAGCACTATACTGAGTGCATTCCACAAAGGATAACGAGCGCGCCTGCTTATTCGCTATGGCATGTGAACATAAAATAACGAAATCAATGACATTCAAATGGGAAAAAAAATTTTGAATCAGAATATTGATTGTCCTAAATAACTTTGAGATGTAGTTTTGATATTTTCATAAGTATATATATATTGATTCACATTGAACTGCGATATATTTATTATATTTTATATATAAACGCTTGATGCTCCTGAATGCGAAATGAATAACATCACCATCTGAGTGCTGTAGAAACTGAGGGGCGGCTTTAGAGCGTAAAAGGGTCCCACTTATTGCGTATTAAAGTGAGCGAGTTACGTTACGGCACGTTAGGGGTGCGGAATTTATATCTTGAGTTAGTTGTTGCTTGAACATACTGAAAGCAAGAATGAAAGGTAAGTGAGAGGAGAAGCAAGGGAGCGATAGCAGAAGCTTTAGCGGAAAAGAGACAACAAGATGACAAGAGTGGGACACGGTGTGGGATTGTCCCGCGGGAAAACCTTATGGGCCGCCCCGGGGATGTGCTTTCCCAACGAACGAAAACCGCATTGCGCGACTTCCGCTCGTTCTTACGCCTCGTTGCGTCTGTCTTTCTTTGTACAACAGTAGTGCGCTGGGATACGATCCTCTTCTTCACTTCCGTTTTATACATACATTGTTCCATATCTGAGAGGTAAATATGGCAGTTGAGAGTGGAAAGACAAAAAAAACAACAGGATTTATAAACGCACAGCCTGCAAACAGTCACACCTAGGAGAGAGATAGAATGCAGTAAATAAATATATGCATACATGTATGAAGATTGTTTGTTATGAATATCACAAAACAAATTCACAACCTCCCACTAGTGTGCACATGCTTGGATGTTTTATTCTATGGTGTAGACATGATCTAATTCCATCTGATATGCAGAAAATCTGAGCAACGCAAAGTTAGTGTGACTGATAACTCGTTATAACTCGTTTGTGGAAACCTGCAAATCGTTTTCTACGTAATTGAAGAGTTGGTAACTAGATGGTACATTCAAATTCCTTGAAAAATAAAATTTTGAAATGCAAATTGTGTGCAATCCTGAGATGCACAGAGCATCGAAGGATATTCAACTGCCGATGTCTCTGGAATTGAAATATTCGATTTATTCCATATCACAAGGCACATATGAGATTATTGTCATGCGTTCAAGATTTTATAACTTTCATAATATTGAATCTCTATGGATAAAAATATGTTAGATTCCCATCAAGTATTCACGAAACTTTTGCATTTTCATCTAATTTCCATTGTCGTATGTTACACACGCAAAAACTGTATGAGAAGTTTAATTTTTCAGATCATCTTCCGGTTGATCATTAATGATGTCACACGACAATCGCAAAGTTGGGAAGCATACAAAATTGATGATCGTACAGACCCGTATGTCATCTCGTGAATTTATATACTATTTCGCTCTTTCTTATGCACCAAGGTACACCATGTGCGCATCACCATCACACAGCTTCGCGGTCATAAGGTTGTGAGTGCGCGATATGTTGAAAAGGGGACACAGAAAGGACCGCGCTGCTGAGCAGAATACACGGCGTGACCCGTGTGTATTACGTCCAGCAGTGTCAGGCATATTTATGTATAACCCTCTCGCCCTTCATTCCATTTACCTTCGTCTTTTTCTTCTTTTCCTTGCCGTGTCTTCGTGCCAAATGCCTCGTGTAACGTGTGTGCGCATGTATGCACTAGCAAGAGCGCACCGATATAATGGCTCTTGAAGCTGACGGCATCTCCAGGCTCATTCTGACCTTCTCCTTCGACGGGTCACTCGTATATACAAACGTCCACCTTGAAATCCCTAGTGCAACAGTGGCGTAACTAACTCTCTCTTCTTATATTGCATTTGCATGAAACTGGCAAGAGACATTTTTTTAAATTGAAGAAACATTTTATTCTTGTGCTTCATTGCGAATCAAAAAAAAATTTAACTTCGGAAGATGCAATTAATTCACGATAAAACTCAGGCATTCTTGGAATAATATATATAATATTTCATCGAATTTATATTTATATTTATATATATATATATATATATATATATGTATGTGAATACACGACTGGTTTTATTTCAATTACATCACATTAGCATTGAAACTGTGTGTGAAATTCTCGCTACTTTATTGCTTCGCATATCCACCACAGAGAATCGAATATATAATCGAGTGGGATATCTATGTAGATGGAAAAGGAGAAAGGTTTATATATGCTTGCCGCACAATCCGCAAAATGCTCGTTGCGTTCCTCAGTATGGATATATATCCACAAGTATATACGTGTGCGAATATTATAACGCCAAGTATGCCATTTTCTTCTCTTATATATACTACTGTATAATAACAACACACATTCATTTTTCTTTTTTCACTTTCTATCCGTCTCCCTCACGCGATTCTTCCTCGTCATCTGTTTTTTCTTTTCTACAAAGATTTCGTCAATAACTTCGGGCTATGTTCAATTCATAGAATGTTTATATAACTAAAATATCGCAATATTTCCACTTTGCAGAATAAATGTTTCGAGATATCGGTTTCTATATTATTTTTTTTATGTGATATCATTTGTAGGTCGACGTTTTTCTCATAATTACGAACAAAAAATATATACTGTGTACCATTGTTATATATAATGACTAAGAATTTAAAGTTGAGTACCCTCCAGTGATGGATGGGATAAAATACGAATTTTTTTTCAATTATTTGATATCACGTTGCAATGGAAGACAATGTCATATTTTCAAAATCTCGCTGAGATACTTTCCCACTATTAGGATGGATATTTTCGTAAATGAGAGGAAGAGATGAATAAATAATACAGTTATGGAAATTCTATTTCCAGTTTGGATTTTGGTTAAACTGTGATCATAGAAATTTAATTTTCACATGGTCACATCACTTTGGTCTTCAGATTTATCATCACTCCTATATTACACTTACATTGGTATACGAATATATGAACAATTTACCTTATTGTAGAAAACTATAGCTATGGAACCTCTAGTAAATATGATTCATGAGAAAGTGGCTTCGCTGCAGCCGAGTGCAACATATCTGTACCAATTTCTCGTTCACAACCGCAAGTGATACACCGAAGAAGATTGTTTTTTTTTCTTTCTTTACCTTCGCGTTGCTCTTTCTCTCTTACAGTGCTTTGTTCGCCGCACTTCTTGAAGCTCTTCTATACGTCAGAGCGACGTGAGCGTAAATCCCTGCGCGTTCTCTCAGGATGCCAGAGTTATTTACAGAGTGGATATAACCTACACACCGTAAAGCGCTCGTGGCCAATGTAAAGTCGTGGTAACGAGACCACACTAACTTGTGCACTCCCGTTAGTCAGTAGGGAGAAAAAAAAATTGGAAAATACAAAAGTTTATTCATACAAAACTCGACTGTGTGACTGGTAACTTAACGCCAAAATATATCAATTTAATGTACACAAAACTGTAAATTTTTCTCATATTTTTCCAACTAATTTATATTTTAGTGAGGGTTGGAAAAAGAGTTTTAACGAAAATAAATAAAGAAACGAAGAGGTAAAGTGTGTACAGACATATATATGTATATAGAAAATAAGGGCGAGTGAAAGAGAGCCGTGCGAAAAATTGGTATGACATTCACAACGACGTGTTTCGTGGCAGTTCAAAACTCTATCTATACTCAAGATCTTCACTTCTGGCTGGATAAACTTGAGGATTATCGGGAATCGCATATAGCTGAAGGAGTAGATGTACAGAGGGAGAGAGAGAGAGAGAGAGAGAGTTTGGATGAGTCGAGTGTAAATATATAAATAGATGTGAAAATGGAGTGGTGGGATCGCGGTGGAAGAAATGTCAGTCGCAGCTTATAAACGCTATACTAAAGCCCCTGGAGTGAGACGAGAAAGAGATGATGTTCGGACAAGCGTCCAATGCAAACCCCCGTTCCCTTGACGGGAGTTTAGGTACTACCATTATCCAGTTGGATGCACTGTGTTCAACATTGCAGAAATATGAACTTTTATACAAGAATAAACATGTAAACTGTAATGCTTATAATGATGCACAGTAATGGAGTATGATATAAAAATGACAGGAGAGACGTGTAGCAACGGTTTCATTTATCAAATATGATTTATATTCCGATCGACTAAAACCACAAAAGGTTAACTTCGGTATGACACATTAACATTTTGCCACGTTAAATGACATATCAGAGTTGTATTAATTCCAAAAAAATCTCCTTCGGTCATTCTGAATATAATTTTGTTCTAAATTTCTCTTTCTCATTCGGAAACTGATTTCTCAATTGCAACATCTATCCATGAGATATTTATTCTCGAATCATAGTTTATATGTCATGTTCATAAAGATAATGCGGGTATGGATAGATTCGTATTATCAGTTCTCACTTTTTTTTTCTAGTACAAATACAACAATGGAGAATTGTGGAATTGGTATTTAATGTACGGAAAACGGATAATTATGTACATGGACGATTCCATATAGACGTATTTCATCTTTTTTCATGTTCAAACGTCATAATATATTTCAATTGAAATTATGTTCATTATTCGTATTCACGAGATAAACAATTTTATTTATACACCAATATTATTTATATTATAGTTGCGTGCAAGATTCGTATATGTATCCAAGTGTGTATCCACTTTCACTTGCTTTTACTTTCGTCTAACACTCTACCATAGAACGTTTAAGTTAAGATATATAATAAGAGAGACTATAAGAACTGAGTGTGGGATGTTTGAACAGGCAACAATGTGTATAAATAACGCACACACATCAGTATATATATACTCTGTTCTTATCTACGACGACAACGACCACCACGACAACGAAAAATAAACTGAAAGTAAAAAGGGGAAGAATCGTCTTTTTCGATGTCCCAAATACCTTTTACCGTGAACATGTATATTCATATATAAATTCGGATGGTTTGAAAAATCAACTTTTTTTCTAGCTCTCACCCCGTTAACTTCATCTTAATTATGGAGGGGAATAATATTTTCCCAAATTTGCATATGGGCAAACAAGAAAATTTCTATTATATTTGTGATAATACAATACAGATATGGTTTGGATAAAAATTCACCATGATAATAATTGATTAATTCTCTTAAGAATGTGTGATCGCTAGTGATGCGCATGATCCTACATTGTGTTGACACTTTTCGCTAATGCACATGAGTGTCAATTAATAGATACATAGGGCAGTATCGTGCTGTGAGCATGTTTAATAAGTAGGAGTACGGATGGACAAATTTTAATATCAAATGAGAGGAGTTGTCAACACCAATAATCATAAAGATTTTGTTTTCATCCAATGCGATACTAAAATTGCGATGATGATGATTAAATATGAAAAAGAAGTCTACGATTTGCACGAATGCGTCGAACATGAGAACATTTTGATTTATATTGTTGTTCAATTAAAGATGACACGATTCAGATGATTTTTATGAACACTCGTTTGGTCATAATCGAGTGCGAAATATTTTTTAATTGTATGATATGTATGATGTGAAGAAGCATGTATTTTTTTTATTTATATCAAACACCAACTCTGAATTTTCGGTTGATGATAAATTCATCTCTTTTAAAGTTATTACATCTATTCGTCATGTCTTGTGGTAGACTAAAATAATTAACGTCAGAAAAACTCACTTGGGTTTTCGAAAGTTCCCAATGTGTATGTATCTATACCTTCATGAGTTTTAGAATCCGAAGTCGATCAATGATTTATCGCAAGCGTGATGAAATACGTTCCTGTGTATACGTATACCAGGGGTAATATATTGGAAGATGTTTTTTCGGGGTTGGTGGGATTTATACTGTGCAACAGTACACGGCGGAAAGTGTACGAGTGAGTAGACGCTCCGGTTTTGTCGGTTTGCGAAAGCCGCCCGCGAGAGTCGGACAGACCGGAAACGTAGTATGAATTGAATTCCACTTTGGTCGACGTTGTCAGTGAGGCAGACCATGAAGTGCAATGGGGCGTTTGAAGTCGACTCGCAGCCAACCCTCGCGAGCACGTGCACTTTTATTGACTTTTTCATCTTTTTTTCCTCCATTTTTTCATTAATTTTATTATTATTTGGATACATGATCAATTATACCTTCTCTTTGTCGAGTTTTGAGCTGTCTTTCCCATTCTTTTCTCTTCATTTTTTATTTATTTATTTATTCTATGGGTTTTCTCCATCCATTCTACTACAGTGGAGAAGTGTTCCCGCTGGATAAACGAAATATATATATAATACCAATAAATTGATTGTGGGTGACGTTGATGTCTGTATGATATTAATCGGTGCACATTGGATGTAATCCGAATGTGTGCATCTGAATGTCCGCTCTCGCGCATCAAGGGCCCCGGCGTCACTATCAGCCACGAGAGATCAAATCAAATGGGCAAAGCACACTGGCCATGATCCCTCTCGTCACCCGTGAACAATACCTCCCACAGACGACGACAATATAGTTTATGGTCCCACGCAAATTTACATGACAACAGGCAAAGGCGTTCGATTCTCTATTGCGACTATAGCGCAACGCCTAACGCGTGCAGCGCAGGATATGATACTCTGGTGATAATAATTAATCGGTCTAACAGCGATATAATAAAGGGCTTATATTATGTACAAACATCCCCGGTAATTTATCATTCTGCACGCGCAATACCTCAGGTATACAATTCAAAATTGTCGTACGATTATATTGAAAATTTCTGGTTGAAATGTACGCCTGAAATGTGCGACGTTTATATTAGTTAGCAGTGCATACCATCAAGTTTTTCTAGACAAACAGTTTTTCTTACAAATTAATGGAATGGAATTCACTACTCTGAAGACTTTTTATGGTGGAGAAGATGAGGGGGAGGCTGTAAATTAAAAATTCTGAAATGAATTTGGTTTTTTGTTGTTTATTTGGTTTTTCCAGAGAATTAAATTCAATTGTCACAAAAAAAAACCACAAGCAATTTTTTATCTAATTTCAGGTTGCCAACTGTTGTGTTATTAGAAGTGTAAAGTTATTGTATTCGAGGGAGTGCGGAAACAATTAAAGGGAAGAGATAGGGTTTATGTGTATACACGAACATATATATGGCTCAAAGAGTGGCTGGTCTCTCATCTCACGAGAAAGTGTGTTAATTGGTGTTTCTGTCGTTATCCGACCCAACCAACAAAGTGGGTCCCAGGTGAAGCGAAAGAATGGAGGGTAAGAGCTCGGCGCATCCTTTTTCCATCTGTACATTTCCTCCAACAATCATCTCGGTACCCACAAAGAGGGTTGTGTATACATTTATTAACTTTTTTCATCGCCTCATCACGAATCTTCTTTTTTCTTATCACCTTTTTTTTCAATTTATTTTTTGTTGTTGCGACGTTATGATGCCAATCGGGCGAAATAATTCGTTTCGCTATAATTCTAGTTTGGTATTATCATCTCTTGCACTCAGGGAACATCAAATATGTAGTTGTACTCATTTGTTATTGTGCTTATATGTGCGTGATGTCCTACGTTAATCCTTTGAATATGAATTTAATTGGAGTTCGGTTGTTGTAGTTTCTCTAATGAGAATTGATGGAAAATCTCATAGAACTATTCCGATGCATATGATGATAATTCATTAGGATTTCTATTTTCATACGTGTTATTCATATTGTGCACGTATAAAAATTCAGCTATTTAATGAATATTCTACAGTGGTTTGTATTCGCATTCTAATGCATGTGTCTGTGTGTTTATGCTCTGGTGACTTGCGGATTATTTGCTATTATTTGAGCGGTGACTCCGTGTTTGACGGCATGTGCGATGTTATCCTATGTATGCCGAGGTTGAAAAATTATTGGACCGATAAAAAGTCATGTCGTGAACGTGAATTTACATATGTGTCCGCATACAGGTGCATACTTTCATCGCATATACATTGTAGAATTTATTTGAAACATGATTTCATAACCAGACGCCCTCGAATCACGATTTTTCATTCACGAAATTTTCGTTCAAATATAAAATTTTGCTGTCAAAAATATGTGCGTCTCGTTCACTCGCTCGTTCATGCAGTTTCTCAACCGTGCTGAACATGCACAAACCTGTATGATAATGGGTTCTTGCATAATTTTGTGAATGCCCTCACTCGCCGTAGCATAAGAATAAGACGTTTTGAAATTTAGATTTACCATAAATCCTTGTTCTTCTGCTATGAACATCGATATCCATCCACTATGTGTACAAAATATGTAGTGTCTTTTCCGTAAGTATATCCACATCGAAGGTCACTGACGGCATCAAATTATTCGTAAAATCGAAATATAATTTCCATTAATATAATCAAAAGGGATGCGTGAGAAAATATTACCGCTATGAGGTCAATTTGTTCAATATTGGTGTTAATTATCACAAGAACATCGAATATACATATATATATTCATATATATAGGGGGTATGCCCCGGGCCGTTTGATATCTTGCAAGCCTGTTTCATGTGTGTTTACAAAGGGACTATTGTCGACTACAGAGTATCCGACAACTGCTGTATCAAATTAGCATCGAATTAGGCAAGTTAGTTACTGTCGATTGTACAAAAGGAGCTTGCGTAAGGGTAACCACACAGTTCTACATTGTAATTGCAAATTTAGATGTTTGCAAATTTTCCAAAATTGTAGTGTTCATAAACTATAAAAGAATAGAGCAATATTTAGAAATATTGATATTCAGATGAATGATAATTTTCAGAATTCCTTCTGAAGAGCATATTTATCATGAAATCACTCCACATACATAATTTATTCGAACGGGTGGCAGTAGACATTGCTTTGAATATAGCTTTTTATCGTATCCATTGCGATTCAGTGTAGGTACATTGTGTCTTGGCTAGCGCGTGTATAAGCATAGAAATAGCTTCCAAACCTTCTATAATATACATATTAAATTATGCCACGACTCAATACTAATCATTATTGAGCTAGCATGAATTGCACAACTCCATTTGTTTTGTCGAAGTTGAAGTTGAATCATCTAAACACATGAACACACATTTGATAAACCGCTTATGCCTCGTAGATAATCCACTAGGATTCGAATCTCAACTATACATGATTATATGGTTGGTCCATGATGACACTCTATACATCTGTTTTATAAAAACATGTGGATAGAATGAGATTTGATATAAATGTTTATTGCAGACACCCACTTAGCCAATTCCAAACTTGTTCGAAAGCCTGGCACAAGTTTGTTACGCAACCAAATAAATACGAGTTTATTACGCATCAGACTTGCGTTACCATGCCCATAGTTTTGCATAGTTAGGTAATGATGCATATCAGGCAAAGATGATACACGCAAACATGGCTACAGACAAAAAAATTTATTTAATAATCAAATTGACAGCTATCAACTCAATATATAAATAAGATTTCATGAATTTTCCAATTGCATTGTTAACTGAATAACATGCGATTGTCTGAAAATGAGCAAATTACTACGCCCGTCTACGCAAATTTTACCATACTACTACGTCATTGATTGATCTAACTTTATAGCATACACATTGGTATTCATAATATGTTAATGAACCAGCCATGACATACGTGTTGCAAGGGCGTGGTCGATTCTTTTACATCTTTCGATCTCCACTCAAAGCCAACACACACACACAAACACTTACGAATGATCCATATATATATATAGACTGTACAGTAAAACTCGAAGAAAGCGTTACATACACCTTATAACGGTATGTTCATTCTATAACCGCGCAAAACAATTGACTACAGTTGCACGAGAGCATACGAATTCGAAATTACATTTTCTTGGTGACCTACGCTGATAAAAAGATTTATTTGGAAGCAATAAATCGCACCTATTGAAACCCCTCTTGATGAGTTCATTTGAGACATAGATATATATTTATAACAGTTAGGAACGTTAATAGTCGATGATAGATAGTGCTTGTTCATTCGCAATTCAAAAAGGACGTCATAACCTATAAGATGTCAAATGACATCAAATAGATGAGTTTTTAATTATTGAAAAATATTCATTTGGGTTTGTACCCCCCGCGTAAACTATTCCTCTAATATTGAGGAATATTATTTAATCAAGATAAATCCTTCTATCAGTGTATGAATTATGAATATATTTCGAATTCAATGTGCATCACCTGGATCGAAGTGATTTTGTATGGCACTCACTGCATACACGCACAAGAACATTAATTCGTTTATATGTTCACATCTCAAATTTGACATTGGTAGACTCACGTCTCTGGACAATTGCACACCATCTATCTATAGATTCATTTATATCGGTATACCGATGTGTCATCCTTAATGAGGACGCTGCTAATGCATCATAGGTGTCATCTATATATATATAATATTATGTCGTTGGCCTATGCTTGTGATGTCTATATATATACATATATAGTAATCCGTTCAGCCTAAAGCTGAACTCCACGTATGTAGTGTTGGGTGTGCTATACCGTTTATTTCCCCAACGGAATGCATGCCACTCCAAAGTTATGGGACACCCAACCTTTGGACGCGATGCCCGACGCTCGTTTCATAGTGAAGATATTAGTTCAGCTATATACAGCAGACAGCGTTTGTTGTAGCTGTTATAAACCGAATCTCACAGATAACTGTGAAGATCGTTTGGCTATGAATGTATATTAATAGCTATCAAAACAAACGTACCAATAGATATACCGAAGCTAACTTGTCGTTGATGTCAAGTTAAATCGAAAGTTATAGACGTTACTTCGTTATTTGCATTGGTGAATGAACGGAAACGCTTCAAACTGACTGAATCGGATGGTTGAATTAGGTGTATGATGATTTTTGACGGTGTTTAATTTACTCTAACTAACCGCATGCTGAAAATTTTCAAAGTGATTTTTCTTAATATATTTTGAAATGTTTATAACGCCGGTGCTCAATCCCATGTTATTTCAATCACTGTCGTGTTTTCTCTGAGGTGATCTAAAGCGTCAAAATCATGAAAAATTAACTTCTGTGGATGAAAGCTGAACTGATGTGCTTTCAGCCGACAATCTAATGCTTCCATACTTTCATTCTCATTTAATCTGTCAATCAACACTCAGCAAACACTTATAGTGAGGACGAATTAATTTACAGTCCATTGTAAGAACTATCTTAGAACAATGAATAACAGAGCCCCGAACTTTGATAATCTATATGAATATGATGAACATGAACATACTGAGTTACTTATTGGCATGTTTGCCGATAACCTCTCATATACATTTTCGTAATATTCATCCATCTGATGCAAATTCCAACTTATTTCTAATATTTCAGACCAATTTTAGCTGAAGTTTGTTGGTCAAACAAAAAAAAAAGGAAGAAAGTAAGAGAAAAAACACGTTAAGTGGCAGATGAAACTTTAATTTTTAATAATGCTATAGCGGTTGATACTGATAGTGGATGGGAATGCCCACTTATCAGAGCCAGTTGAATTATTCACAACGGGGAGTGGTTCTGTGAAGAAAGAAAGTATTGTGTAATAATCAAACATGAATCTTCCAAGTTTCGCAATATCTCTTTAGAGATTACGTGACCTATTACTCTTTTAGGTCTGTATCCATGTATCCATTGAATCACTTCTATACTTCTGTTTTCATCGAGAATATTCGTGTTTCTTGTCATGAATAACAAGCAGTATTTAATTATTGGTACTTGAACGAACTTCTTTTTTTTTTCCTTTTTTAATTGTCGTAAAAATTTGCATCAAGTCCATTAACTCGCTTGGTCCTCGACAATTTTTCACTTCCGGCTCGGGTGACTTCCGGAATTGGCGAGGCTGCAACAAATTCGCCAACTTTTTCCGGGCATTATTACCTTCCTCTTCTGTCGGGAAAATAGCGACGATGCGGCGAATAATGTTCTTATTACCCACTCGTAATTCCGTTCTTGGCCTCTTTTCCCACTGTATCCTCTCCTCCACGCTATTCCATGCTATTTCATGCAGACCCTTCATTCTCTATCTCACTCTCTCTCGAAAGACATATCCTGTTCCTGTCATTGTCGTCTTCATCGCCATCGTCATGAGAACTTCCATCTCAGCTATCTAATGTCTTCCTTCTTTATACCTGAAGAAAATTGGCGCTCGTCAGTGATTAAAGTTGGTTCCTTCTTCCAACGGGAGCATCAATTGTCATTTCTGTGAGATGCATAAGGCTTATGTGCCTCATTCTTTTATCCCCAATCTTATATCTATGGAGCTTGTCAGCCATTTTTCATCGTCAGAGTTTTCTGATGTGTGCTTTGCCAAGCATGAATTCATTTAATATAAAATTTAGTAGAATGAAATTTTCCTACTTTACACCAATGCTTTTTTTTTTGTTCTTTGTTGATGCATACACGACAGCCCAGTAATGAGGAAGTGAGAGGAATTGAAGTATTATTGAAAAGTAGTCAAACATTTCCCATTTGTAATATCATATCTCTCTTTATACTTTACTTTATATTCTACGCGGTGATAAATGATTGAGTTGAAAAGCATCAACAAAGCCGTTCGTAAATCCTCTTCATAGCAATTTTTATATCCTAATTTGTGTAATTTAAGAACAAACTCCGGAGAACTGTACAGACTGAAAGAACTCAGAAACTATGTGAAACGTTCGATGGGTGGCCTAGCGGCATTGAATGCTGAAAAATCTTTCGCACTATTGGATATCGAATAGTGAGTTTCGATATTTTTCCAATGTCTCTTTCACACTCTGATTAATGATCAAGAATGTGGGAATTTTTCTGAAAATTGAATGTAAATCATGATTTTTTTTTTTCATCTAAAAATTATCAGATGTTATTTCTTTGATGGTGAGAAAATATTATCTATAAAAAGTCGTGAAAACTTTACTGTTATTGAATGGAAGATTGGATGCTCACATGACCAAATTCCTGACCTTTCCTAATTGCAGAATATTCAAATCGTATTTGTGTTCGAATATATGCGAATGGGTAATGCATAGTGATACACAAATAGAATGAAAGGCGATGTGGAAATTTAGGAAAATGATGCATCACAATTTGAAACGTCAAACCGTTTTGTGAAACGGTGACTGCATATAATCCATATCGGGATCTCTGTGAAATGTCAGGAATCATATGGAAATTTGTCCAAATGGAGTAGTATCATACAGATTGAATATCATTTGACATGTGGTCGAATTTCACATGTTTTTATGCATAAATTTCACGACATTAACGACATGTGCAGGGAATATTACTGTTTTTTTTCTTTCATTTCCCGATGTTATCCTAATATATATGCATGTTTGTATGTACGTGTGCACTCAGGTTTCTGAAAATAAAATCCATCAGGCTATATAACTGCCAGACGGTGAAACTATATAATACATCGATGCAATGCATATGGTTTCTAGGCATGCATCATGATAAGGCATATGAAAATAAATAATTGAGCGTCCATCCGGTCTCTTATATATGTTGGGTTGTTGATAACCTCGCAGAGAGTGGCTTGTGGCTCTGTTTCGTCTTATCTAAAATCTTCCCGGGTCGCACCACGTTTATACGCACGTACGTATGTGGATATAGCAGTAGTAGTGGCTACACTCCAGTGCCTCCCATACGTGCAAACGAGATGTTGAGGCAACAGATCTGCAACAAGCTCATAACTTGAGAAGAATCGGCTTTCTTTTTTTCAAATGAAAAAATTTAAATCAACGCGAAAATTTATATTATTCGGCCACTTGCGGGTACGATGTCTGAAATACAAATGCTGGATTATTTTCTGTTGAGCAGATAATGGAGAATAGTCGAGCATTAAGTCTTTGTGTGTTAGCCGTGTTCCTCATCTGGCAATACACGCGGTTTCAAAATTTTATTAGATCGTCTTACTGTGTCTGGCTTCTATCGTATGACTGTAGAATCTCTTATCATTCACTCAACGTTCACCAGCCGCTCTTGAGACTATTTGGAAATTATACCCTATGAGATAATGCGAAAACCGCCGGTTCCACATCGTTTGATAAATGACAATAACTAGAGAATTTCATTAGTAATTGGTGAGAAGGAAGATGTGTTATATTCACAGAAAGTTCAGTGACACGACGTAATCCAACAAATCAAAACCATGCGAAAACATTTTTTTCTTCAATATCATTCAATTGAAAATGAACGTGATTATTCCAAGCCGGATACTTTTTTACTATGAATATGAGATATTTTTACCGAAAAAAGTTCCAAGTGAAGTAATAAAAAAGTATTCATAATAAACCAGATATTTTCCATGAGCATCAGAGATTTCGGATCAATTCTAAGCAGTTGAATACGAAAACCAGTTTAAAGCTCTCAAAGTTCTGATTAGTTCTCGATTACACACAAATGCAGTGGCGGCGCCAACTGATCTTCAATATCACATACAAATCAAGTGCCTTTTTATTAATCCGCAAACGTTCAATTCATTTGTGAGTTTGAATTAAAAGCCACTCATAATTGATAATGATAATAATCATGAGTACAACATATTAATTGACTTGGTGTCGTGTTTAGTGATATTATTATGGTTGATCTAAATGAAATTATCACTCACCATGGACTGTACATAATAGTTCAGACTAATAATCCACTCGTGCAGGGAGATGTTGACTCATATATGTGTGTATATATACAGGAGTGACAGCAGCATCTACTACGATCGACGATGCTCATTGATGCATGAAAAATTAATTACACCAACCACACTAGGTTATATATTACAGAGGAAACGCCCTACCAATAATTTGACGCTTCAGTCGGTACATGAAACAATCACGCGCGCGCATTCGCGTACACAACTGTGAAACAATTCTGATTTTGTAATCGTGGTTATAATTAATCGCGCCAGAGTTTAAACGCTCATGGTGCACTTTGGGTAGCTCAATAACACTTAGCAGATATAGGCACAGGTAACATTAGCTTCCAATGTGTGAGTATAATCTATATGTATGCCTATTATAGCTCGACATGCACAGCGAAAACAAAGTTTTAAGTAGTGAACGTCTCTTTCGTTTGCAGTGGTGTTTGCCCTGCATATAGTGTAAGAAAATAACTTCCACAGCACGAAACTTGTGGCATACATTGTTATATAATATAAAAGTTTGGATGTATTTACGGATGTTGTGAATCGATGATATGTGAGTCACATGACACTATGCAGATACATCTTGGAGTCTTGAACCATAGGGTGAATTTGCTGGTAGTCGTTGCTTTCTAGGTGTAAATCATATGTATGTATAGAGTGTCGGGGATAGAGTAAGAGGGAATAACAGATATATATACACGTTTATCGGTTCAGCCAATAAATCCAATCGGGTATAAACGTGATCGCACATACGTTGCATTGCACTTCCACATCGATTTCGTATATCGGTTTATGTGGCCATACTCTATGGTCATCAATCACCATTTCACGATGGACCTGCGTACCACTCTTTTTTTTTGATGACTTTGTAATCTGTTTTGATTGGCTTTCATTAATCTACATGAATGATCAATTCGCTCACCATTTTATGCTACACGCATCGTACACACATCGTGCACTATCTATGTATTATTAATTTCGTTTTTATTTTTGGTTTGTTTTACAGGTGAGATGTTGAAGTAATTGAGCTCTGGAATAGATGAGATATCACACCAACAACTATGGTAAATCAAAACGATCATGACCTGTCATGGAGATGTTTGTCGAAATGCATAAACCTCTGATCGATTTGAAATTGCAAGCAGAGTTCTTTCTCGACAATGCACTTCTATAGTTTGGAGGACACTCCATGACTCGTAATAGCTTTCGAAATATTGGATTGTTCTACGGTAGATGAGGATCCCGAAAAATTGACCAACTCGATTGGCTTTTCTGGGCATCTATATTTTTCCTCCAAGTTTGTAAGAGGTTCCATCCTCATCAACAGCTAACAAGTGAAGCATTTTTATTAACATTTTTCCTTTGAAACGTCAAATTACAAAATCTCGTGTCCCCAAATCCTGGACGAATTGGCAATAAATTATTGGGGATAATCTCGTTCTGACGGTAGCTAACTTCAGCGAAAGTCCAAATTGTTCCGAAGTGGAATTCTTTATAAAAGTCTACGCTTTCTGGGTGTTGCATATTGAAATTGAGAATTAGATGAGCTAATTATAAAAGAAAGTGGAATGATAAATAGCAGGTTATGTGGATAAAATGAATTTTCCCAGGATTAATTGTACGAGCATTGAGCGATATCAAACGGGTATGAGAGTGTGTGAATATTATACATAATAGGAATTCAAAGAAACTGCAGAAATATCACAAAGGGGTTTATACACCGACATGTTTACATTAACTAATAATGTTGATGATTCATGAAAGATTAGTGGAATTTCATTGCTATCAAAATCTTTCATGGAAAAAGAGATAAGGAAGACAGAAAATTATAGAATAACATAACTTCAGGCTATATATGCACTTGATAATGGATTTGATTTACGCTTCCTCTATATCAGAACACAATATATCTGCTTAAGAGTAAGCGATCGCCGCACCAGGACGGCACAGATATATATTCTCTATTCTGGTGTAGTTTGAATTCACCCGAAGACTCCCTGGTTTGTGATAAATGGGCTCCCTTTAGTCGTTCTCAAGCGACGCGAATTGAACTGAGCGGTGATGTGCGCACGCGCATATACGATTCTCTCCACAATCCTGATTAATAGGGGAATAATATTGTGCAAACAGAAACAAGCATACACGCGTGGTTTTGTAACCTGAGAACGCATGGGGATCAGAAAACGAACAAAACAATGAAAAAAAATAATAACAAATAACAATCACGAGAGTTTTGAATGCTTTTGATTGCATACGCCATATTAGTATAATTGTCCATCCACTCATTGTTCCCTTTTTTCTCTTTTTCGAGTTCATTTGATTATAGTGTATTGTTGTGCTAATAATCACGTTAAAATTCGCAATATGTATTGTCATTGCTAACAAGATTATTGTCAACAAATTTTAATTTCATTGTTTCATGGAGAGAGTTTTTTGCAATTGGTAGGGAATATTTATGATTAAATTGATCACTAACGAATGCAAAATCTCTGCTTGCAATATGTTACAATTCCTTTTCCATTCTAACATATTTAACAATTTAATTATTCACAAACCATCGAGCGACTAACGAACTGATGCAAAAGAAAAAATAAACAAGAATCGATTTTGTGAAATGGCGCGTGTGAAGGTATTTATTTTGAACATAGATGTATACATATAGGAGGACCCTCACCCTACTGTGCGCGTGAAAGTGTGGAAGAATAATATGTCGTTGAAGTACTGAAGGTTATCGCGTCAGCATACACGTGTACACGGATATTGTTGCATATATATATACACGATAATGTGATAGTACAGAGAGTGTTGTAGTACAGGACGGATTATATTTGATCATCCAATTCGTTGCTTTCATGAAGTAACGAGTACACGTACCATAAAGTATTCTTGATATATGTACAACGATACACCTGGTACCTATGTGTCCGTTAGTCCGATGCATCCATCAAGCTATCCACAACAATATATTAACTTGTCATTGATTGAATAAACCCTTCTTGTGATAATACATTCGGAATGAATGAAAACGAGTATTAAATGGAAGAATTATTGTTATTGAATTCTTGGAACCTGCATGGAAAATGTACATATTTACGCTTGACAATATATTAAAGCATACAATATCGTCTGCTGCAAGAATGAATCCTATTGTCAGTTTGTATGGAAATTTCAAAGTTTCAGCAAAAACATGAACATGTCAAGTGCCTCGTTGGAGGTTAATCAATTATCCATTACTCCCATGCGTCTATTTTTTCAGGCGTAAATTCCCAATGATCCATGTGAAATCGTTTTGCAGATGACACGATTATATTTCACATAAACACGTATGAATATTTTGGCCGAATACAATTTTCGATGCACTGCTTATTCAGGCATGGAATAATTGCTAGTGTGCAGAAATAGACATTTTTTATTTTAAAACTGTTAGATAATAACGTTCACAATCGTATGACATTCAGTAAGAAATAAGTGCAATGTTGACGATTTCAAGTACTGCTGCTATTTGATCATCAAAATAACAATGTTAATGGTGGCCGGACAAGCAAAGTACCCAACATACTCATCTTCAATTTAGCTAATGTGTCCAATCATCTCTACTGTTGAGTCACTGTAACCCAACTTGCGAAAGCTCTTCCAGCTGGGAATAGTTTTACAGATATTTGAATTGCAGTTATATCCTTACAGATTTAATGTCACAGCCATTTGCAATTAGGTTGCTATCACTATCAGAATGTGGAAATAGTCATGTGTTTCTTTTTTTCCAACTGGGTTTACTTTAACCTCAGCGCAGATGAATGTGATTACATAGCTTTATAAATTTCAATTGATGCACATTGATATGATTTGTGAAATGATTGTATCACTCTTCTTCGTGAAGGAGATTCCAACACTTTGAACTTTTCAAGTTAGTTGAGCTATTTTCTTGCTATAACAAGGTAACTTCAACAAAAATTGGAAATTGCTATCACAGTAATGCTATTTAATCGTGTACACATATGGAAAGTGCAGAAGTGCTCTTTTCGCCTCAGACATCCACAATGTATTTTTAGATAACAAAACATTGTCCATTTGAATTGAAAATGAACTATTCTGCTTTTCAATGCACTTGTAGAATATTTCTGTTCAATTTTCAATCATAAATAAACAGTCAAATTATTTTCGTTCTTCGTTATATACGTTTCACTAGATGGAATTGGCAATGAATGAATGTTGGCGGTGTCACATATTTCCATGTTCAGCCGCAATGTTCGTATGTACTATTGTTGAAAGATCAGCCACTTTAATAAACTTTATACTCATTCAAGATAAGAAAAAAGCTCTTTATTCATATTTTCTGATGCAAATACAAAATTTGTATTCTGAAGAGCATATTTAAAACCCTGATCTTGTGTGGACTTGGAAGATGTAGATAACATTTGTCAACATACTACGCGAGAAAAACAGTGGATTTCGAAAAGCTCTGAACGGCAGCTGTGAGATACTATGTCAACACCACGAAACTCAATGTCGTTTTGAACAAATATTCCTGTCGAACACGCATCACAAATTCCACACCGTGACACTGCGAAATTTTTGAGCATATTCAATTGTGTCGCAACAGCACTATAAGTTTTACCGTGATAGACTCGAAAATCTACCGTCAACACCTCTGATTTTCTAGGTTTACATGATGAAACTTATGAACTTATGGCACTCAACCATAAAAGCCTCGTGAAATTTCCGGTTTTACGGGCCAACGCATCAAGCTCGTAGTTCATTAGATATAGGTCAGACATGTTCCGAGTATAAATGGAAAAAATTGATTATTTACGGCGGGGATATAAGCATGATAGAAAAGGGTGTAGCTGATTTGGTTCAACATCAATTTCAATCGTTAATGATAAGATATTATAAAAACGATTACACAATAAAGCGGAATCGGAAAAGTAAAAAAAGAAGTGCGCGACAATCTACCTCCAAATTTATTGGGTGAGGCGTTAAGGTTATCTGAAGATATGTATTGGAATGCTCCAACTTTGTGTTCCGCATTTAGAAAACGATCGAGGCGCATTGACACAAGCATTGAACAAAAAAATATGTTTATATGATGAGAAGTATAATGTAGTCGATTCTCCATACTGCTATATAATATATATATGATTATTCGGTATATTTCACAAAGCCTTTACAAGAAAAGTTCCAGTAAAAATGTTTACCATGTATTGACTGTAAACTTCAGTCCTACCTACACTGAGAACGTGCCCACGACTACACGCGTTACACGGTAATCTTTCCTCAACTCCATGGTAGCATTAGACCCGTCCCTCGGTGCATGGATATTCCTAGACTCAAATTAACGTGTAATTCAGGTTTACCCCACATGTGTAGATCAATTTACGAGCATCGATGATCTCGGAACCAAACTAAAATTTGTTGTGTAAAAAAAAATGACTATTTGTTCAATTTCGTGCCAGACATCGTCCGAAAGTTATAAGAGTTAATTTGCATAATTTTTTCTGGAGTATACAAGAAAAGTGATAGGACCGAAAATATATATAGTTAGATAGCTGTTAGAGTATAGTTAGAGTATATTCCAATGATTATTTTCATAGAAATTATTATACATGGACAGTATGATTCTGCAGTTGGAATATATAAGACTATGAAAAAGGAGTGTGTACAAGGTGAGATTATCTGTTGGCTGAAATGTAAAGTCTTTGCTTTGACCGTAACACACGGGGGGGATTCGAAAGAAGGAAAGCGACGAGACGTTGTATACTGAAAGCCGTGCGGCTCTCTCACCCGTCAAACCAGTTTTATCGACTACTTCCTTCAGGGATGAGCGACGGAACAGGTAGAGAGACGGTAGACTGCGCCACTGGCAACGCTGGGGCACCTTGCACGTACATGTATATGTGGTACTACTCTTCGTCCGTTGTTCTCTTCTTTGTGATCCGCTTCGCGATAGATCGCAGTCATATTTTTCTTTCATACGCCCAAATTGGGTGATCTCTTTCGACCATAAACTAATATTACATGTGCTCTTCGAACCCATCGCAAGATAAGATTCTTTTGCGCTGGTAAGTGCGTATATTTTGTTTGTTGTGCACAAAACAACTTTTTGGCAATACCACAAACTGTAAATATTCAAGGAGGATTCAAAAAAAACTTATTTCGATTCTTACCCAATGTTCCTTTGTGAATTCAATTTTCTTCGTTGTTTCTGATTCGATTTTCCTTTGTCTACTGCTTTTATGTCTCTTCGCATATACCAGCTTAGTCATGATCTATTTGTGTGCCGTGCTGCGAAATTCACAAGTCGATGTTTTCTGATTCAATTTTTCAGTTAGGGGAACAATTTTCCAGCTATTTTAATGTTTGAAATGGAACATTGTTTGTTTAGAACATTATCGTCATGCTGTTCAACACGAAATATTGTCTGTTATGAGAATGATGGTATATATAAACTCGTGTGAGAAGAGACTACAGATCATATCTGGTCATCAAAGTTGTGAAGTTTGATTTTCAGCTGCGCATATTTGTAAATTTCGGTTTACTGAAATTGGGGGACTAAATCTTCAGGGAACTGAAATGTTCAAAAAACCACAATATCAGCACATTTGGGATGAGTTATAAGAACCTTTCTCAACCTCTTTATGTACCATGGGCGGGAGTCCCGATCCACGGGGTTCTTTTCACATCTATAATTTTTTAAGCATTCTAATTTTGGACATAAGTGCTTTCTTTCCAAACTTTATATCCAAAAAAATTTTACATCAAATTCAATTATTATTTTTGTAGTTCAAGAAGTTAATCTTCTTCATTCCATTGATCTCATACAAATCTAATCTGAAGCCATGTTGATCACATAATCTCTTTTTCCAAGTGATATCACTGAGAAATAAAATACTTTTTGTTCGATCCGTTTGGAATTTCAATCGTTACAAATATTATCGTTACTCCTGAGATATTCGGATTCCGTCACAAGGATTGGCCATACTGTTCGATTTTTCTTGAATTTCTTGTTGCCAGAAACGGGTGTAACACTTTCATAAATAGCCTTTAACCACCCACCCACCCAAATACACACAAACATTTTGTGTCTATGAGAAATTATGGTTGGGAAAGAAAACACTACGAGAATTTCTTCTTTTTCAGCTTTCCGAAGTTGTTCAATTGAGCACCGTTGGCTCGTTATGCTCATGCGGACTGTAACTAATATAACGTTTTCTGTATATTTATCACCCAATAAAAAGCTATTTCACGGATTGAATTGATTTTCGATTTTTATCATAAATTTCATCCAGTCACAAATTCGACAGAATGCAATAAAAATTGGTCTTCACGGAAACTAATATATCTTCCAATATATCTTCAATGAAGATGAATCATTTTCTCGTAGATTTCACCAAAATATTTATGACAAGAGCATCGCGAATTCAATTCATGTAAAATCATTGAAATTTTTACCACTTCAATTTCCTTCTTACAGCTAATTCATGAGACACGTAAAAAATCACTATGGATTGTCAGCCATGGGAATTTTGTACCTGTAGCTGTTACAGTAGAAGTAGATAAAATCTTCAATTCACCATACGCTGATGATTGGTCAGTTTTAGTTTAACCCATGAATTTTCTGAATGGCGTCCGCCCTATATATTCATCACTTATGACGACCATCATAAAAGAGCCACTGCTGGTCTATCCCCTTATCCACATAGAGGACTCCGAAAAATTAATCATAGTCGGTAAAACATCAAACGCGTCCCCATGTCAAACTCAACAATCAAACATAATACATCGTGTTGATGTTATTTCTTTTGAATTGATTCATATACATATGGAGACATATATAATACCATGATGAAAATGAATAACACACGATAAAGCATACAAATGTGATTTTGATAATGATAATGATGAGAATGAGAGTGGATATGATAAGCAATACGCAATTGACTGGACAGGTTAATGAGCCAAGGGCGTTACTATAGCGCTTCTCCACATTTCTTCGTTTATCCACACATATTCCAAACATTATATTGTCAATTCGTATATGTATGGTGACTGGTTGTGATCATGAGTCGATCATGTCTACGTTGTCGTCGCTCAGCAGGATTGCGGGCACTTACACACACGGTTTAGCATTATGTATATACACATATATACACTGGATCTGCGTGCGCGCGCGCGGTGAGTCATTGTCAACGATGCGGAATGACGCCAAACCGGTTGTATTGTGAGACACTGTATAAACGAACGCAGACGATGCCTTGATTTAATTCCGTGTCTCTTCAATAACACGCTTTGAAACGTGAAGTCAACCGCACGACAGCAATCGAAAAAATCTTATTGGGATTCATATTATATGCAACGAGTTTATATCGCTTATACGTATATGAATATAGGTGTGTATCCCATGAGATAAGAATACTTAATTATTTATTTGCATTTTTTTGTATCTGCACTTTGAATTTGATATATAACGAGTCCGTACTGGATAGATTCAATGATTAGAGTTAATCGAATTCAATATTGGGTTTTATGGATGATTCCGGTAAATATTCTCTCTACTATTCTCTGGCTTCCTCTGCAGAAAATTTGATGAATGTTTGTATTATAATGAATATGCGCATGTCGGCGCTGATAAAATTCGAGTCGGTTGACCCCATAATAACACAATATGCAAATCAAGGTTGCGACGTCTGAACACGTCAATTTACTATCGAGATTTGTTTCCCTCGCGATATCTCTGTAGTCTTTGTGATTCTACATCGCCATTGTTGTTGTTAATCCAACCAGTCTACTTTCATTATCACTCAATTTGGATTGAATGAGAGATTTAATTGTCGATTGCCGTTCTTCGAAATTCAATTAACAACGGTAATTTTATGAGTTGAATATTAAATACTATTATTCTGTTGAAATGTGGATATGATTCTGCATGAATGAAGGAACAAAGATGCGCCTCTGCAATCAGTTAATCAAATTTCTGTATTCTCGAGTTTCTGCATTGAGACAATTTTGTTTTCAAACGACGCCTTGCTTCAATAGACGGAATGAGGTCGGTATGACCCCATGCGAATTTTCCACGTCTATGTCGTCTATAGATCTCCTTCCTTTCATACATTTTATCAACCGATGCCTTATCATTAGCTCATCTTTTACATGATTTTTGATTAAAATCCATATGGAAAAATAGTAGAAGATAGTTAGAAAAATCTAGGTGACTTTACAGCAGCATTACCAAGAATTCCGGGAATTAAAATATCATTCAGAAATTTTGTGTTTTTTTGATCCAACTACAAAAACGATCAAAACATTCTGTGCATAGATAATGGTGACACTGAAATAAATGTCATAAATGTGATCCTACATATCAAGAATTGTCGGTAATTCATTCCAGAAAATATTTTGAAAACATTACACGCACTGTAAAAAAAATATCGCTGTCATAACAATATAAGTTAGTTACCTCAGCTATTTTTTTTTGACATGTATCATCAGGATTACTGTGACAGAAATGCTAGACCAATGATTTTATTACATAACTGTAGCAGTTATCTAGATATATCGTGGAGGAAAACAATGAATTTTATCCAACAGATAGTTGCGAGCGCTATTTAACGGATTGATTGTTCATGCGGCGCCCACAAAAAGTCATCTTCCATGAAGACAGGTTAAATGAAAAATAGCATGATTTTCCATTAGCTGTCGCAGCGATCAGTATCGTTGTGGCAACAATCTAGATAGCTCCGACATCTATCTGAAAAGAAAGCTGATGTAGTAATACGGAGGTAGCGTAACTATGGGTATGTCCACATTATCTAGCTATGATTGACTATCTAGCATATAACTGTTAGAGAAATATTTATTTTTTAGAGTAGCAGTACAAAATGGTAGGAACTCTTTGCCTCGATAACTCATTCTACGATAATATAAATTAGAAAATTTATGGTAGTATGAATTTCACGAATGATAAACAAAAATAATAGTTCTTTATTTGAGTCAAATTATAACAGCGAACATTTTCGATTTACTTGAATCGATATGGCAGAAAATTATTAAGAGTTAAAGCTTGACTGAAGCAGAAAGTTAACCATACGTAAACTGAACATCATGATCGATCATGTCAGGTGGATCTCTATGATGTCATAATTGTAAAATAATGATGATGAGTCACGAACGTCACTTTAAAGAGATAGGGAGACAGTCACATTCTCTGTGTATGCTGTCGCATGATACATATAGCGTTTGTGGCAAATTCTCTACAAACAGATGGGCCCTGTTAGTGTGAGTGTGTACATTCTTGAAAAGTTTCCCTTCCTCTTTCTCTCTCTCACTGCTTTTCTCTCACTGCCTCTTCCTTTCCTGCGCCGGCCGTAGTTTGCTGCTGTTTGACTCTACAGACGAGCTTTGAAGTAAATTCACACAGTGCACGGATAATCATTATACACCAGTAGCTTCGACGCCTTGCATGACCTCCACGTTTGAGTAATGCAAACCTCATAGGTAACATGATATGTTATAAACGACTGTTGCTATATATCTGTGTGCACGTACATGCATACACGTATGTAGTCAAGGATATATATTATGTATATAACCACACACTTCCATATAAATATGAATGTATGTGTACATGGCATGAGTGTATATGGATATAAAAATGAATATACAGACATTTGTAATTTATATATAGAAAATGAATCTCGCGGTATCAACGAGATGATTCAACGATTTTGCAAAGAAGAGGAAGGAGACGCATTTTCTCTGAAAGTATTTTATGCCAGCATATCAGCATGGCTGTAGCAATTGGGTGGGTATTAAATGTATATATACATATATGAAATGTATGCGAGAGAAATCAAGGGAGGGAGATTATAGGAAAGAGGAAAGAAAAAAAAAAGGACACGCAGAGAACAAGATCTTCATGGGGCGCTTGGAGGTCTTCGTGCAATTAACCCCCAAGTCCGTTGGCAATGTGCCCACCGTGCGTTCGGCTCATGCACCTCTGCTGTTGCTCGCGCGACCGCTCGTAAAGTAATCTTCGGCGTGACATACGGCACAACAGTGTGTGCGAGAGAGCGTTATCCGGAAGCGAGCACTGAGTAAAGAATAAAAATACGATTCACAATGCGCAACTAAAGAGGTGGTATATGCGAATAGTCGGTGCAGCAATGTTCGCGTAGTGAATATATATATGTGTACGTATATGTATACATAAAAGTATAAAATTGCAGCTGAACGTGGGTGCCAACGTGTGTATAGGTATAGAGGACATGCGACTGAGTGAAAGTGTCATGGTGTTAATTTATATAATGCCGATTTACGCTCATTGAGAGCGCGGCGTTTTTTCTTCAATTTCTATCGCATTAGTTCCAACACAGAGAATGTATTATTATTTATTTCATTTGCATGTAGTTAATGTGTAATACTTTGGATTTAATGGGGCAACGTGGATTGTAAAATTTGTCGACTCACATGTTCATATACCTGACACACTTTCCCTTTCGCGGGCCATCTTATATGCATATAAAAAAAGAACTTATGGACTTAAACCCCACGTTGAAGAGGATTTTAATTTTCAAATTAATGGACTTGATTTGGAACGACTTCCACACCAAGTCCAATGAAAAATGCATTGCAACAAATTATAGACGGGGTTGAAAAAACTAATAATATTCCTAATATGAGCATACGTATTTGGTTTTGAATATATACAAAAAATTTTGACTGATTATGAAATGTTGAAAACTCAATTTTCGTGAAAACTAATAAATTGGATTCATACACGCCCGGAGTTATTAAGAAATATATGAATAATCGTGATGGAAAGTAGACTGATGATCTAGAATCGACTCATCTATTCATGATTTGTTTATATGCCAATAGTTGTGGAAATATCGATAGAGGCTCTGGAGTATCATCATGCTATTGCAAGAATGGTTTCGGAAATTGGGCTGAAAATATTTGATATGTGATCATTCGATGAATTATACGGCGGCCTACGTCGTTTTCCAATGTTCAGAGAATCCTGGGGTGTTTAACTTTTCGAGTACACACCTATTTCCCCAATCATGGAGAACACTCTGGGTCAATGTGATTCTGTCCCTTTTTTCATCATGAGCCGTCCTACAATTACAAAATCAATTGGATTGGGATAATTCAGAGCCATACTCCAGAGCTTATAGAAATGATTCATGTATATTATGAGAGCCATTAAAGTTTTTATCATACTTCAAAAAATTCGTGAACATAAAAAAATAATTTCAGAAAAAATTCAATGTCACGGAGATGAAAATTTTTCCACAAATTCGTGGTACCATCTTTATTTGAAATCATTTCAAGATTTTTCCGTGGAAAATCAGTGTATGGGGCTAGTTGATCTATACTGCTCTCCAAGGGTTGAAAGTATCTTCATTACTTACTAGCGCGCGAATATTCCTACAATCTCAACTCTGTTCAATACATCAGATTATATAATATTCATATAATGATTTGTACGACACGAGTAATTGTTTCTTATAGCCATCAATCCTAGTTCTTCTCGATATTCTCAGCTACATGTTTAGGTACATTTGTGTCTATACTGCTCTCAGCTCAACACCAAATAGTCCATTCATCATAGATTTCAAATGTAGTTGCGTATCCAAGATAAAGAAGTTCATCGTGAACTCATACTATTATACTCGATATAAAATTGGTAATTCAAACTTTAAATTATTGGTCGTCACAAACGTAATCTAAACATTAATCCATTATTATATTTGATTGCAATAAGTCGTCGAAACTACTTGAGCTATGCTGTATATGTTGCACGTGATGCAATTATCAATAGTCGAATTCAACTCTTTCTCGATCTAGCTGTCACAGATATATATATCTATATACAATCACAAGAGGAGTGGCTTTGCTGTTATATACCTGCGTTGTCATTCTCTTCCGCTCCCCCTGCTGCCCATATCCCTATTCTTTTCTTTTCTATAAGCGTACACAGAGATATACTATATACACATATATTTATACTTCTTCTCGTCTATACGCGCGCCTATATACCCGATCAGCCGCGCGTATTCTCGCGTCTCCGCATCCTCCATGTATATATTCCAAATGTTCTCGTCGATTACTCCGCTCTCTTACTATATACTTCTTCTTCTTCTTCTTCTTCTCTTTTACTCTTTGTCCCCTCTTCAGCTTCGCCTCACAGTCTTGTTCAGCCGTCGCTTCTGCACGAATCCCCACTATATGTGCATCCTTCCCTACGTATATTTGCGAGGCAATGTACCTCGGGAGAACGTTGACCTGAGCTCTTCGTGTTTTGCCGTGCCGAGAACGCGAGCCCTCTGCGCTTCCCTTCGGCTTTTCCATCTTCTACCACTACCACAACTACTTTTACTTCGCCTCCTTTCTTTTTTTTTTCTGATTCTTCTTACTCATATTCTTGTTCGCGGTTTATTTCCTATACTCTTCACTATTTTCTTTCCCTCTCATCGAGTAGTACTTTTCATTCTTCTATTGCCACGAATGAACTATACGCTCTGTACCAGTACATCAATCTCGCTCAGGGCGATATTCTTCAGTGGAGTCATGATGAGTTCTATGGTGTTGAAAAATTAATTGGCACACTTGGTATATTTATGTAAATGGTCTCATGTTATTATAATTCATGTTAATATGTATCGTCGTCATCAAATTTTAATGTATATTTCAGAATCATCTATATTTTCATTTTTTTTATACCCAATGATTTTAATTTTGTTATGGTATATAATAATAATACTCGGACAAAAATCTTCCCCGTAGTGAACATTATAAGGCGTGTGAACAAAATTGGGTCAAGTAATGATTAACCTCATCCGGCGAACTGAGACGAGTTCATCGACGCTATGCACCGACGTGGAATTCGTCTCGGCAAGTCAGCACATTAGCAACGACGGAGACAATGACGACAGAAGATGATAAACCCAGCTCTTCTTGAAAACAAAAAAGATTCACTCGCAAATAATTGATGAGCAGAATGTCAGCCAACGGCTAAATAAATTCCTGCACTATAAATTTTTTTTGTCTTGTGTAAGTTAAAGAATTTTACCTTGCGCTGAAGTTTCCGTAATATAAATTGATTATACTATGAAGTTGTTTTATTCAGTACGGAAATACCAATGTGCAATCGATTATATAATTGTGCTTATTTTTCATTAAAATCCATCATAACTTCGCACAACGGCAAAATATATATAATATCAATAATGTCAAGGCAAGAGATCCGATAAACATCAATTCGATGAGCTGGATAATGATTTCAATGTTGAATAAAACATTAATTCAACGAGTAATTTTTCAATAACGCTACAGGCAATCAATCCAAACATTCGAATCCCCGAGCGCACTTCATCTAGATGTTAAGACGCTCAGATTGTGTCAAATTTGAATGTTACTGTATTATTAACGAGAAATACAAATGATGTATTTTCGTTCCAAGAGATAAACATTTGAGTCAACATCTCACCATTACTTCTGAAAGGTACTGAGATGATAGGCAATTTGAAAGAATATTAATAATAAATGATTCGAATTATCAACGTGTGTTGATGCTCAAAAAATACATTATTTTCCTTTTATTTATTTGTGTTGCGATACGCGTGCACTTATTCGATTAAGAGAGCAGTTATTTAATTATGTAAGTTTATATGCACATTGTTTAATGGGTTCGCCAGGTTTGAAGAATGCGAACGACAGTGACCATAGGGCGTGTAAGCATGCCAAGTTCATGAGCCGTAACGTATGTGAAAACAATGCGCAACTGGCTACATAGTCAGTTGCGAGGATAAGTAATACTGTAGGTATCGCATATACACACACGATGTCACGTTCTTGGCGTTAAAGCTTTTCTACCTACTCTGTCATGTGATCATTTTTTGTCGAAGCTCACGGAAGTCATGCGTGCAAGGAATGATACATATTTGCAGTACAGCGTTTAGTTTATATTCCTACTTTTATATGAATATTCCAAGCGTGTATTTAATCACGACAGCTGCATAAGGTTCATTATAAGTCTACGGATCGTCCGATGAAAATTTCTATCTTTATGAATCTTTATGTGGAACTGTATATTCTGTTTGAAAGTACGATGGCGTATTCCTCATCTTGAAGTTCAACATATAGACAAAATCACTGACAAACTCTGTGCGGAATTCATCATGTTCAACTTTCGAGATCCAATCAAGATTGATTGCGCGAAATGGAATGGAATTTATTCCGGATGCACAGCAATAGTAGAACCTTGAATATATGTACATCATTGCGTTTGAATGCTGAAATGACACGTCAAATTCATTGCAATGGAACGGAAGACCTCCAAAGTTTAACGATCTTTACCATTTTCATTCATGACGCCCACCATCCATAATGTAATTTTTGGGTTCTGAAATTGAATCGTTATTACCCAGGAACGATTGCTCGCGCTTTTGTGTCTTCATATTCCTCCAGGTTCCAGAGACTTGTCAAGGTGGTGCGGGTCCTATACGAACATCCATTCGATGGATTCGTCAAATTGCAATTGACATTCACTCGTACGAACAGGTCTACATATTTCTTACGCATTTTATCTTCTTTTCATTGTATGGAATGCACCAAAGATGTTTAGATAAATATTTAGTAGCTAGAATAGTTTTTGCAACAGCTCGATTCTCCCATTACGTGTTCTCCACGGCGGATAGAATTCGCCAGCCCTCAAAATAAATAAAATACATAAACCTTGGAATAATTTCTGTCGTTTCTCCGAATGAATAGTGTCCTTCCTTTCTAATTTGCACTCGGAAAATTGGATATATGAAATGTTTTTCGAACTTTATCAGAGAATATACTATCACGTGTGACAGGAATAGAACGTGATTGGATCGGACGTGAGATCGTTGCTTTAGGAATTGGATTCTGCTCTATCCAACAAAAGGTTACATAAAGCTCGAATAATCGACAACTATATCAGTTAAACTGGAGTATTGGATTGATATTATCAATGCAGCCACACCTCATGAATAATGAAGTAGAAATATTCATTCTCAGATTCGGAAAAGAACCTATAAGTGCTATACATATACTCCGTGTCAAATACGCAGACTATATTTTAAGTATTGCTGTTCTGCAAAGACTGTCTCACACTCTGACGTAAAAACTCGGTTTGCTAATATAAATATGCTGATCAGATTCGGAGAAGGTGCACTTATCTGATCTACACTCCAACTTTCAAAGCATTTATTTTGAAATATTTTCCCAAAAAGTTGGAAATTATAACAAAAAGCAAATGAAACCACCACCAGCATAATACTGACATAAAATTATTCGCAAGTGTAATAATCATTAGATATAGGTGGTCTCGAATGTTTGATCTGTCAATACCAATTTAGTTTCCAAAAATCTGTTGAACCTTCTACATGACATATAAAAAAACTATAGACATATTAGATATAGCGAACTCATATTGAAATAGTTTAGACTCATATATATCAAGTTGGTATTCTATGAAATGATACTTAACCGTAAATATATCTTTTTGAAATTTTCATACAGAAACATAAATAAAAATGTAAATGATGGTGGTGACCCTTTGCGTCTCCTTTCTTCCTCAAAAGCTTTGCAATGGGCACAATACGAGGGAACTAGATCACTTGAAATCGTACTTCCCAGAAATGCTCGTTTACCGAAGGATCAATATTGTCTTTTAATGGAGTAATTCCGATTCCGTCAAGAAATTTTGCATACCAACAAGGTAAAATGCAGTGCTATGATTTTTACGCTTTTTCTCTTTCAACCAATGACACTTGTTCATTCTAGATAATCCACCATCTAGTTATCGTGCACAATGCAAAGCACTTACAAAAAAAAAGTCGCACGGAGAAGAGTGAAGCTCCGCCCTTTTTTTTTTCTTTTTTCGAACAAAAATGTCACAAATTGTATTCTTAACTATGATCTATATTGCATAGAATGGAAACCTAACTCATATGAGGGGTTGTTTTGTTAGAATTGACTCAAATAAATGAAACATTGTTTTCAGACTGTGTGATATATCCCAGTGGCTCAGTTGGAGAATTTTTGGATTTATTGGATATTATTTCGAGAATGTTGTAGTGAAGCAGAAATATATAGATGAGACTAAACATTGCCTAGATTCCGTGGGCACAACCTCAAACTGCTTGAATATATCACCCCCAATTATTTAATCCAACTCCTTTATACTCTCACCCGATAAATCTATGTAATTCAAACATACAGAGAATCTATAGCACGGCATAAAACATGCGAATACATCCTCAGCTTGAATTATTATTGATCATCTGTCGTTGTCTATAGATCTTCTGAATAATCTTTGAGATACTTATTTTGATGAACATTGATTCTATCACTATGAATAAAAGACCAATTACAATTGATTGATATAGTTTGCTTGTGTCGAGAAAGGCGTGTCATGCATCTTGATTGTACTTTATTATTCGATTGTTAGCAGTCAAAGTGCAGAAACATTATGCGCGCACATCTACATCTACATGTGTTGCAAATACGATTTAATAAACTCTTGTTGACTGCAGGTGCAACCCAATTTATTCACGCGATCTTTGTGCGTAAATTACAGACGTATTAGAGATGTCCAACGTCCGCTCTTCATATCTATTGATCGATATATAATGGCGATCATTGAATTGGGCGGATTACTTTTGACATCTCCGATAAAGGTTATGGCAGATCAGTTAATCCCTTTCAAAAACGTCAAGATATGACACAGAATTTCAATTAGCCCAAGTGTATTACTATGCGTCCATCACACGGTGGTTGAGCGTACCGTGCAAAAGTTACTTTAAACTTTGACGAGTAGGAAGACTGGACACGCATACCTTTCCTCGTTCATGTATATATAGGGCTAAGGTCAACCATCCAACTTTGCACTCAGCACTTGAAGAATATTACCAACGTGGCTCTGAATTCGAGATGCGAAGTTTCTAATTTTCAAAATTGAAAACTTTATTTTCAATTTGTGTATTCTGTTGATCATGACCATTGCATTCACAACACTCACTGTTTCAGAACCGGTCAAATCACTCACGGAACAGAATGGTGATGTAAAATTTACATCAAACTAGTAATATTTTAAGCACACTTTGTGGTTGTCACATCAACAACTACAGTAGCATAGATAACAATGTGGAGTATTTAGCTCTACTGCGATGAAGCAAATATGTGTAGGTTTGATAACAGCTCAATGCTCTATAAAAAACAATTTCTGTTGTTTCTGTTGCAACACAATTTTTCATAAGTTTGTATGCTTCCCTATTCCTTATGGATACGATATTATACAATTTCGTCTGATATACTCCAACGTGTAGTAAATTCAGAGAAGATAAAAAACATGAGCGCCATCTTCAACTTTTTTTACTACACCGTGTGGAATCGGGACACACAATAATAGTAACCCTGAAAACGTAAGCTCACTCTCATCTCTTATTTTATTTTATGTTGAAATGAGTGACAAGTGTGTTAAAGGTAATTTAATTGAGTGGATTATAGATTTGCTAAATTTACAACCTCATAATCAATTGAATATATATTTGATTTATAAATTAAAAATGGGAAAGTTCAACTTCAAATTTATCGGGGAGTCATTTTCACAATGTACTGTAGTAAATAGTACTACAGTTTCTGTTACAACACTCAACCAGCAACCGGCACTATTCATGGTATTATCCTAGATGTTATTAGTCAGTGTATGAGATGCATACCATTTAGTAGTAAAATTTACAACACATATTTTTCCGTGTTGGTTTTCAGAATTTGATTCTAAGTTTTGCATTGATTGCTATTCCTTTTGTTCTCCCGGCACAGCACTTTCAAATTCGTCGATATGGAAAAAATTGTTGGTCCAGAATCACTAACAGAAGAAGCCTTCTTGAAGGGTTGCAAATTCCTCAACAACTACACAGTTGAGGACTTGGGTGGAATTCAACATGTCCCAAGCGGTTCATATAACCCTGTGTGTAAAATGAAATTCCGAACCATATGTTGAACTAGTCTATAAAAAATCTGCTGTGACGTTTCCTCTAGATTAGTTGTAATCCAGGTTACAAATGCGCAACTTTCTAATGTTCTGAATTTGGATATAACTATTCGCCAATTGGAACCAAATCACAACTACCCTACGGAGAATGGACTCATAACTGTAGGTATAGGTGAACACAAACACGTTTTTCGATTATTATTCAGACAATCATTCAGTTGCCCAATGGATTGACTGAAATTATTTTTTTTTTCACTCCAATACAAACACTTTTCGTGCATTAAGGTCGAATAGCCAAATGATTACTGTTCGAATGGCATACGCAAACAAAGTTAGTTTGATGAACAAAGACGAGTCCTAAACAAAAGGCTTGTGCATATCAGAATATTCGATTTATTTGTCAATAAAAGATTTGGACTGCTGTCAAAGCTATGCAAATAAGTTACCGGTGGCCACTATGTTCGGCTACTGATCTATGGGACTGTTTAAACAATTTCCACCAAGGTAACTCATGCCACATTACACAACCACTCCGTATTAACATATGATACCGATAGTTTTTTGATCTATTTAATTGGCGGCTCACCTCAAAATGAATATGATTACCAAATCTTGTTTTGACTGCATCGTTTTTCAAATTGGTTATTAATGTTGATTTCTTTTTTTTTTTTAATCACAGAGTCTCTGTTGAGTTCGAAGGTGGCAATATGATAATTCGATCGAAAAAAATGCCGCCATCAATCATGTAAATAAAAATCTATATGACTTTTGAATGCTGCATGTCTCAAATATTTCAAGTTAATCATCGCGTGTAAATGCGAAATTCACTATATTTTACGCTTGGTTCAAATATTAATAAATAGAGCTTGTTCTGTTGAATGAGTTCCCGATGAAAAACGGGGCGTGGAATTTAATATGCACACGATATCGCATAGTGCACAACAGCTTTCACACGAATAGAGGAAAAATTGATTTGATAAATGTTCATTATATCGACTCACGAGTCCAATCAAACGTAGTACACATGCAGATTTCCCGATAGGAATGATCATCTATTCCAAATTCTTTGGGAGAGAAGAAAAAATGAATAAACAAATAAATAAAACTGCTGCGGCCAACCGCTCGTAAATTGGTGCGTTTAATTAAAGCTTCCATTGAGGGTGTGCGCAGTGGAAGAACGGGGTGATAGGGATGAAAACAGACGGTGAAGGCAAAGTGAGGTGAAGAGGGAAAACGGAAAGAAATATATAGGATATTGAAAGAGAAGAGCGTGAATGTGGTGAACTGGGCGCCAGCCGTCAATATTAAAATCGAATTCCCGATTGGGAACTGGTTGATGCAACCGTGACCACCATTGTTATCTATTCGCTGATATGGTGAGCAGGCGCGAGCAAATAGTTGGGTTAAACTCATTCACGTGTATAAATATATGTAGAGGATATTTGTTTATCTGCAATTACATTATCAGAAAGGATTTAGAATTAAAACCTTATTAGAACATTAGAGTTGTCAATGGTAAATAGATAATATCTTGTGTTTTTTTCTCTTGCTAGTTTTCAATTGTGTTATGATGTAATGTATATATGGTAACTAGGGCTATTGGAATCTTGCTGCAATATTCAGATGTTAAAGCGAATGAAAAGACGCTTGGCACACGCGCCATTTGCATAATCGTGGCTTTGCTTGCTCTACTCTCTAACGTATTGAAAACGTCGTGATTCTTGACGCGTTCAGTCGCGTTCACTTTGAGGAAATTATTATTCAGAATTGAGATTTTACGCTTGAGTGAATTCGTGAATAGATACCCGCGTCAATTCAATTCATATTTTTTTTCCATGTAATTAATTTCGAACTGAGAATAAAATAAAAGAAGAAAGAAGCAAAAGTAAAGTAAAGCAAAAAAAGACAAATATTAATTGCTTTCAATTATCGTACGGTTTTAATAATTCATCATATTAAAATTTGCACTTAGTATACTTCTTCATAAATATAGTAGAAAAGAAGAAAAAATAATAATCCTGAAAAGTTGTCAGGGCTATCTTTTGGGGAAAAAGTAATTAATTCATGAATCAAGCGAAAAGTTTAATTCCACGAAACTTATACCACCGAGTGTAGGCGCGCGAGTTTATTTGAATTTCCAGAAGCGCCCGCGCACCACCGCCACACCCATTTTATTATACATATCTATATATACATATACAGCACTATACAACGGTGCTGAGATTAATTTTACTTGCGATCCAATTTTCTTCTTGTATTACGAATTCCTCGCGTGAACTGCCAGTGGTGCAAAACGTTTATATTCCATATTGCACTGCACCTTCTGCCCCCGTCCTATTTCGCCCTTTTTTTCTCTTTTTCTTCCTTTGAAATCAAAAGTTGAAACAAATGTCAAACAATACGACGTATTTGGGATTTTTTTCAAGAGCCAAATATCCCAAAACAATTTGCTGGAAAATAAACTAGAGCACGCGATTCACATTCAACTCAATTTGCCGCTCACGCGATTTTCATTCGCCCAAGAATTCCTCTTGACAGTTGAGTATATGAAAAATAACCCATGTTGGTAAAAAAATTTGACATAGCGGTCATGATGGTTCGCCGCAGTATGGGGTGAACTGTCATGTCTGTGTGTGTCTGTATAGCTTTGGATTTGCCGTCTATTAAATATGGACCTCGGATTATTTCCGACCCTTCGGGATGCTTTCAAACAGTCCCCCAAGCCCTGTATGTGTGTCTCTCTCTTTGTGAGTGCGTATATATGTATACAAGAGCGAGTGTATGCACATGTATCTCGTGAACCGGTTAAATATTCACTGTGCGCCCGCAGCTGCGCTGCTGCCATCGTCACTACTCTGGGCACACAATATACCTACTACACTCTTTCTTTGAGCATTATAAAAATCTATGTTCTGTATATAACATTGCAGATGCATTACTTTGATATGAATGTAAAGCCATTTTCTACAAAAAATGTCTCTAAATTGTTTGCTTCCAGCAATGAAACTGCATGAGGTGTAAGCTAAAATTGGATTACTATGAAGGTGTACGAAAGAAAATAAAATATCATAACATGGTGACGCATTTAAGCATTGACCATTTCTGTATTTTGCTAAAGAGATTTGGCTCTCTACCCCTGCCAACATAATCATATTTATATTTCACTCGACAACTGCTCCAACAGGTGTGCTCGGCTCGCTCGCGCATACTCGACAACGATGAGAGATGGGTATGATAGTGGCGATGGTAAGATTTGACGTGAGATGACAATCATCGTGCCATGAATATAATGTTCTTCTTCCCTTGGTGATATCATATTAAGTGGCGTAGGATATATGAGCCATTTTATTGAATGTCAAATGTCAGCCATGAATAATGGGATAACAATAAAAAATCGAATTTCTCTCGGATCGACGGGATGAAGAAGGGGAAACGCGCCTTAAGATAGATATGAATTTTACTCCTATAACGATTGAAAAGAATCGACGATCAACATTCTCAACTGACAATGGAGGGATTTTGACCGAAGAAAATGCTCACAATTGAATCTAGACGATTAATTGGTTTAATGCGTCTATTCATTGGACGACAAAGGCGTTAGTCTTCTTCTGTAAATCCTGTTTCAATTGTGTGCCCCGCGCATACATTTGAATATTATTTTCATGAGAATAATTTGATAGAATTTACCAAAGGCAACAATATGACATAGTTATACAACGATTTCACTTTATATTAAGAAATATCTGCGTTTAAAAGTACCATCCACATGAATATGTATTTTTTACACCATGCATGAAGAGCAGCAAAGCCATCAGTATTGTACGTCTGACACCATTTTACTTTGCTGTATATGAAATGATTTCTCCCTGAGCACTGAAAGTACATTAAATGGCGATATGGATATGAAGCAGACCAAGTTCGCAGTGGGTGACATCGATTGGCCACTGATTGCCTCTATATTGTTCAGCAATAGTCGTATCACATGATGAACTACTCTTGTATCATGCTTGTGGAGCGCAATTATCGATAGAGCTACTGCAATATTAGTGTTTCCTCCTGAAACTATATGTGCGGCACTAATTAGTGTGCTATAAAACAATACAATTTCAAACATGAACATTTTTGAGTATGCAGTATGTTTATGTAATGAGTGCAACAATATCTAGATTCGTACCCATCTTCACATTAGGCCATAGGTAAAATATTAAGACTTCCTATGCCAAAGCAAACATTTATTCATATCGAAAATCATCCGAATTTCTTGCAACACATCTATTCGATCGATCGAAGGAAAACAAATCGATAATACTCACTTTGAAAACAGCTCTTTTGAAAGGTTCATAAAAAAATGTCTTTTGAAAGTGAGGTTGACCATGATTCTCTAGATTTCAATATGATTTCGATTGTCCGATTTTTTTATTATGAAATTGTAGCTGAAAGTCATGTATGTCGACGTTATCACACAATTGAAGCTAATTTCCGGTTGTTGTAATATGTTACAGGTGAAGAACTGCTATCCAGATCTGGCATCAACTGACAAAAGAATCGGCTGAATAGCAAGAAGGTCGTGAGAGGATGAGCTAGCAACATGTGGAGAATACAGCGTCGCGGTTTGTCCATCTGGTTATGGATGTGGCTGTGGCTGTGGTTTATAGCGGCCGCAGTTGGTTCGGTATCTTCCGGCAGCGATATTGTGCCAGTAGATAGTGCCATTGGCAGTCATAGGGAATCGCCACGCTCAAATCGCGCTGTTCCATTGTCCAAGAGTGGTTCAGAAGACTTTAGCTTTACAAAACCTCATTACAATGTATCTATATCTGAAAATTCAATTGGGAAAACATATGTTATGCCTGAAGAGAGAATGGGAATACGCTTGTCGACTCCAATGTCACGTGAAGCGGAAATAAAGTTTCGAATAGTGGGCGGCGATCGAGACAAGTTTTTCAAGGCTGAAGACCGTACGCTCGGTGACTTTTGTTTTCTACTTATACGAACTCGCACCGGCAATGTTGATGTGCTAAACCGCGAGCGTAAAGATCGTTATGTGTTGGAGGTGCGGGCAACTTCAACCTGGAGAGACGGTAGAAGCAAAGCAATTGTCCAGGAGGCGGAAACAACTGTGGTCGTTATCGTGCTTGATACAAATGACCTCAACCCGCTCTTCTATCCAACCGAGTACAAAGAGACAGTAACTGAGGATACACCATTGCACAGGAGCATCTTGAGGGTAGTAGCTGAGGACGCGGATCTAGGTATAAATGGCGAGATATATTACAGTTTCGCCGAAGAGACCGAACAGTTTGCTGTACATCCGGTCAGCGGGGTCATCACGCTTACGAGGCCACTCAGGTCAGTTTTATCATTTACATTCTACATACCTTTGTGATATTATTTTATGCTTCTGTATAATATGAACAAGAATATATGTTACAATATCCGTCGACATGAAAATTAGTTTACAAGCACATTTGAATGCAAAATAGTGATCAAATTTTTTCCTACAATTGGCAAAAACAATAGAAATGGTATTTATATAATGATAATTTCAGGTATGCGGATCGAGCTATACATGAGCTGGTAGTATTAGCCGTGGATCGAGGTGCCCTCTTTCGTGGGGTCGGCACGAGCCGCGCTAGCACAGCCCGGGTCACAATAAGGGTGCAGCAGGTAAACTTGTACGCGCCTGAAATATACGTGAATCATTTGCCGGACATTGTTGAGAATTCCAATGCGGATGTGTATGCGATAATTCGAGTAGTGGACCGCGATGAAGGTATTCATGGTGAGATTGCAAGTTTGGATATAGTGGGTGGCGATCCGGACGGTCATTTTAGAGTAAGACCTGGTAAAAAACCGGGTGAATACAGTATTGAAATTCTACATCTACTGGATCGTGAGGGCGCACGTCAAGGATACAATCTTTCATTACGGGCAATTGACAGGGGTACGCCGCCACGTTTCAGCCACAAAATCGTCCCAGTTCATTTAACTGATGTTAATGACAATGCACCAGTATTTAGTCGAGAAATATATGACGTTGATGTTCCAGAAACTGCCCCAATTAATACACCAGTTATAAGATTGAAAGTAACAGATGCGGATCAAGGTAAAAATGCCCTCGTATCATTAGAAATTGTCGGTGGAAATGAGGCTGGTGAATTTTATGTCAATGCGAATACTGGGATGCTCTATACAGCGGTGCCACTTGACGCTGAGAATAAAGCACTATATACCCTCACTGTATCAGCGGTTGATCAAGGAAACTCTGGATCACGAAAGCAATCTTCAGCAAAAGTAAAAATTCATGTTGTAGATGCTAATGATAATGATCCAATATTTGAACAATCAATGATGGTTGTGGAGGTTGATGAGAATAAGCCAGCAGGTACAAGTGTTATAAAAGTAACAGCGAAAGATAGAGATTCTGGTGAAAACGCTTACATATCATATTCAATCGATAATATCGAGAAAATACCCTTTGAGATAGATCCATTCAGTGGAGTTGTAAGAACGAAACAAAAACTTGATTATGAGACAATGAAAAGAGAATATTTATTGGCAGTGCGTGCAAGCGATTGGGGTTTACCGTTTCGACGTCAAACTGAGATGCAGTTACGAGTGAAATTACGCGATGTAAATGACAACCGGCCACAATTCGAGAAGGTTGATTGTGTAGTACGTGTGCCACGCTACATTCCAATCGGCTCCGAAATTCTTACGGTATCAGCAATTGACTTAGATGCCGGTAATATCATCAACTATCGTATAGAATCAACCAATGAGGATTCATGCTTCGCACTTGACTCCGCTTCCGGTGTGCTCTCCATTGTTTGTGATCTCACTGATGTGAATGTCTCGACAATGTACGTTAATGTTACCGCAACTGACGGAACACACTTCGCAGATGTCAATGTTATTTGCGTTCAACTAGTGAATGCTAAAAAAAATCTTGGATCCCAAGGGAAAATTGTTGATAAAGAAACTGGATCTTGCAAATGTCAAGATACAGGAGTTGCGCGGCGGCACACTGATGCTATCGGATCGGCAGAGAGAAATAACCAACAATCGCAAAATGATCATCAATATACACTTACACCAAGACGTTATGGTGGTAATGTTCATGCACCTGAGTTTGTTGATTTTCCAAATGAAATCAAAGTTAATGAATCTGTAAAAGTTGGCACAACTCTTGTCCGCATATTGGCTAATGATCGAGATCTAGATTATAACGGCAAACTCGTGTTTGGCATTTCCAGTGGTGATCGAGATTCTGTGTTCGGAATTGATTTAGAGTCTGGTGATCTTAACATTATTGGTCATCTCGATCGTGAACGAGAAAGTGAATATTTTTTGAATATAACCGTTTATGACCTGGGCAAACCTCAGAAATCGATGTCAAGAATGTTACCAATTACTGTTCTTGATGTAAATGATAATGCGCCGAAATTCGAGAAACCGTTGGCGAGTTATAAGATATCAGAGAATGCTTTGAATGGAACTATAGTATTCTCTGCCAATGCTACAGATTCGGATTTGGGTGAAAATGCACGAATTACATATTCGTTAGTGACAGAAACGAAGGATTTCAAGGTCGATGCCATATCTGGTGTTTTAAGTGTATTTGGTAAATTAGATCGTGAACGACAAGAGTTGTATGAACTCAAAATTCGTGCTAGTGATAATGGTGGACGTAGTAGAGACATTCCACCATTATATTCCGATGCTTTGGTGCGCATTACAGTTGATGATATTAATGATAATCCGCCGACATTTGCACTGCCAAGCTACTCGGTCAAAATACGTGAAGATGTTCCCGTTTGGACCGTGGTAGCAATTGTCGAGGCCACTGATCCAGATGAAGGAACCGGCGGCGAAATCGAATATTCCTTGTCAGACGCGATGGATAGCGAAGGATTTTTCAAAGTTGATCAGGTCTCCGGTGCTGTACGAACTACGCGACCTCTTGATTTTGAACAACGTCAAGTGCACACATTAACTATAATTGCGAGTGATCATGGTGAACCGTCATTATCGTCGGAAACAATGCTTATCATTGAAATCGTTGATGTCAATGAGAATCTTCATGCACCAGTGTTCGACGATTATGTTTTACAAACAAATATATATGAAAATCAACCAGTTGGAACATTAGTAACCACAGTGCGGGCTAAAGATGGTGATCCACCAGGGCCCGATTCGAGGGTTGGATACAGCATACGGGAAGGCGATGGCGTAGGATTATTCTCGATCGATGATGAAGGTAATTGAAAAATAATATTTATCAATTGGTTCCTCAATCACATTTTCATATAAATAATATCAGTATATATTCATATAAGTATTTTTCATTTGCACAATGTAATGAAATGACGAACAAAATGCTTCGCCTGTTGGGCGACTGCTGTTGTTGGGAATCGTGACACAGGTTGATCCTCTTTCATGTCTTGCATACACACAAAAGATCCGTCGCGAAGAAAGTGCATGTCACTCATTTTGATGACTTTAGTATAACTATTCGGAAACACGAATCGGTTGCAGTTTTTCTTTTTTTTTATACAATGTTTGGATGAAAATTGTCATTTAGATGGCGCATTGGATTTTGAAGTTGTCAGGGATAAAATTAAAATGAAAGGATAGGAACTTTGATCGTGATCTAATCATAGGGATGGTCATGAATCCATTACAAAAGAATATTTTATTTAGGAATGCGTTCTTTGATATGTTTCGGAAGATAAATTCTTTTATTTGAACTTGAGAACAGCGAATCGAGAAGTGCAATTTACATTCACATATATTTGTCGTTATTCCAGAATTTTGTTAAAGCGAACATTCCAATTTGCCAATTTCATGGATGTGGCTATGAATTTCATCCAATTTTTTCTATAAGTCTTATGAATGTGACTATATTCCATATGGAAGTTAGTGAAAAATATGTAACACTTGAAATACTCGGAAAACTCAAATTTGAAGGTGTATGCACAATGTAAAGATTTCTACTTTCATTACTATTCTGATTGCAACTATAATTAGACTCAAAATGACCTTGAATAAGACATAGGAATGAAACATTGCAATCATTAAACCATGATTCATTCATGATTCCTGGAGTATCGTGACAGATTAGATTTATAACAACTGACATATTACATCTATTTTTGTGTCGATGAAAATTTACATAAATCACATACTGATATTTGTGTACTTCATCCACATCAGTTAGCCTGTGGGAAGAAAGTTGAAAAAAATAATCTTTCAGATTGTTGATTGAATAATGATGCTCTCTTGAAAAATCGGGATAAAGAATAATTCGCCATCTTTTTATTCACGAGTGGAATATATATTCGTTTCAATTTAGTGTCGCTCACTAATGGTCATCGATATATAATAGATGTCCAGTGGGGAACAAAAGCGGGTAGTATGGGTTATATATATTTACACTGACGATAAATTGTTGCATGGCTGACGCTTCGATGCCCAGTCGTACATTTCAAGCGATAAAACGTGTGTATAGTGCCAGTAGTGTGTTTGTGTATATATGGAGGGGAAGAATAAAAGTGAGATGGAGTGAAAACGGACAGAACGCAGCAGTAGAGTTTGTACGAGTGTAGACCACACGAGCCCATCGTCCTCGAATCGGTCACGTCCGAAGGCTTTGCCATACTTCACTAGAGCAAAATGTCACTCTTGCGTTTCCCCATGTATACACACCATAGTTCTCGTGAAATATTGATCTTCACGTCGTGGAAAAATAATACATTGTCAGTAGTATATGCATATTCAGCGAGAACTGTAAATATTCATAAGTCGCGAAAACGTGAGAGGAGTGCAGTCTACATAACATTGTTGGCAACATATCACTAACACACTATATACTCTCGCGCTCGTTTATATATGAGCATACATACGTAACCTCTCTTGTTAATTTACCTCACTTAGATTAATCATTCGAGATCTACCGTTGGAAAAAAAGCCTATGAATCATTCATGAGATTGAAGGAAAAAATTAAATAAAATGGCATTATGGGGTGAAACAGTCAGGTGATGACCTACAACACTTCAAAAATTCCGAATAAATTCTGAGAGTCTTTTTGTCATCATGATAAAGATGAAAAAAAAAAAAAAAACGGATAAGAATTCGGAAGTTTCGTTACGGCTTTGAATAAATTTGAACAAAGTCTTATTCGAATATATTTGTAGTGATGAAAGTTATTGGACGCCAAATATCGGCCCTGTGAGGAATTCCGCTGTGCTATTGTCAAATGAGATGACAGATAGAATGTCTAATTCAAGTGACGAAATTGTGGTGCGTAAGAAACTCGCTCGTCAGTAACCCGCTAAACTACAAGTAGGATCTGGATGGAAAGTTGGAACTTCACACGGATCTTCTTGATGATCAACTAAGTGCAAATTTTTGCAATGCTCTATGACTTGTTGAATGGCAGAATTCGATCCTAGTAACCTTCTTTTATTTTGTCGCCGATTAAAGACAAGTGGAGACAAAATATTTGTTCAATGTTGACTCTCAAGTAGAATATAATTGTCGCGTCGCTCGATGAGTCTGTCTGGAAATTTCGAATTTGCATTCAGCCACGAATCAAAAAAAGATGTTGAACAGCTACCAAAACAGATCGTTCGCCGACTGAATTTTCGAAAATGAATAGAAATTAACTATTCAATGAATATTGGTATTCCATTTGTGACTGATGCCATCGCATCAATTGAGATCAAATTTTCATTTCTATGAACAGACAGATAAATTTAGTTTTCGCATGTTGAATATTTTATGTTCCGCTCATATCATTACTCTGTCTCTCAGTGAAATTTGCAGGAATTGATATAAACAACAAGAATTAATCTTTTTTATTTCGCACAAATATTTGTATACTTTTTTCCAAACTAGTCCTTCTATCATTATGATTCATTTAGTAAGAAAAAAAGAATTTAATATGGTCAATACCAGAAGGAGGGAAAATTCAAGATATCCCATTGTATATGGTGATGTCGCCTACTAAAGTACGATTAAAATGAAACTACTAGAAAACTCATCATTTCAATCTACCTCTAGGTCAGTGTCATGCGCAGCCATGCGCGGATTTCATTAGCTACGCTCTGAAATTCTAGAATTGATATTAATTTGAATGTTCGATGTGTTGAATTGCCCAATGTGATTCCACCAACAAAGTGCCATAATTCATGCATACATTTCAATGGTCATTTAATGATACTTTATCTAAATATAATGTTTGGTGCAATGACTGCTCTACCTGTAGGCATACAATAGCCGTTTCGACTCACACATCATTGACCGGGGGTTCATTCTGATTATCAAGACAAATCCCGAGGTATAAATATTGATAATCGATATCTGACGTTGTAATATTATTTTCGGTGATTATAAGTCGTCACATAACTCATTAAAATTCATAATTACATATTGCTTGAGAAACTGATTCACCAGTATTTTCTCTCCCCAGTTCATGAAGCACTCAGTCGTGTGTATAGCTCAATCAATATTTGGTATGGTTATCTCACCATCCAATATCTCATTCGAATTATATAATAAATAATTATATATAATCTGAAGAATTATGCAGCAAAATTCATCGAGTAGACGGAAAAGATCTGTTCGTTTCTATCATTCCCCGCTCAACTATTATCTCTAATGACCGAAAGACTTAAAATGGATTCAATTATTTAAATCCCGGATCAGGAGCATTACGTCAGTTTCGAAATCCATTGACCCTTTTGTATGCGTGTGTCAGCATTCAACTCCCTTGTGAGCTGTCTAAAACTCTGGTGTCGTTCCTCGAAACGAGTCTTTGACATTGCTATCCATTGTGTGCGCTGTTGGATTTTCTTTCTAACAGCGGTGGCAGTTGAAATCAGCGTGATACGAAAGTGATAAACTTGATGATGATACGTAAGCTACAATCGGTTCTTTTCTTTTAATTTTTCTTCCTCTTTCTCATTCATATTCGCGATTTGACCTCATTTTCCTCTATTTATTTTACACCTTCTGAGTGATTTATTGTACCTTTTGTCATACATGTACAAAATTTATATAGATTGAAACTGGAATCGTCAAGTAACATTCTTCACATCATCCATTGTTATATAACCTGGCTACAGTATAGGTATGTATATGTATTGAACTTACATAATGGAACGTGAATTATTTCATGAGAAAAAACCATTTCGCGACAATAATGGGTGGAAGAAAAGAGACGTAATAGTGCAGAGTGATATCGACAGCGGAAGTAGCACTCACGTTCCTATGTGATGTTGCCAGCGCCTACCATACATGTAGAAAAATAAAGATAGCTCGTTAAATATACGGCCATCCACCCTGTTTTTCCTCTCTTATTATTTTCACCATGTGAAAATTCCCGCTGTGCAGTTCCAATAACATGTCTGAAAACAATAATATTCAGATGTCCAATATTTTTTTATCAATATATTATTGTGCTTATTATTATGAATTTACGAAAAATATTGAAACGTTCACAATACTTGAAATTTAGTGATGAACATATTCATTGCGAAAGCAAATAAAAATTGCCAATGATTTTTGTTTGTTCGAACGTGAACATAATGATGTATATGATGCATCGGAACGGCAAATGCAACTGAATTTTGTTGCGCCACCCTGTATTAAAGTCTCGGTGAATACGAAGACTAAACATAAACGTGGCTTATACTTCTTTCTATACAATATGCAAGTCGACGAAAGTATATCCAGAATATATCCCACGAGAGTCGCATCAGAGCTTGCCTCGCACACTCTCCGAACTATAAACTCAATTATTTATAGAATTCACTCTTGCAAATTCCCAAAGCGCCAACCTCTGGTCACTCGCCTGTCGACTATATTGTCCTTGAACTCGTCCTCGTACTTCTGTCACAAAACTTAACCCTTGATGTATAAAGAAGAATGAAATGAAAAGACACGTGCACGATTGTGATCAATCACATAGGTGTATTTATATGATTTTTTTATTTATCAAAATGTTTTTCTCTGACACTGAAAGCGAATATACTTGATGAATATAAAATAAGCTTTCGACGCTTGGATACATAGTGATATAAAATCTCCACAAGTCCTGTCGCATACAAAACTACATCATGAATGCTTGATGACGATATGCACACATACAACATCAAGCGCCGTATGGCTATATCGATGCGAAGCGCATTAACTCCTCCCGCACAACGCGTTTACACTCGTCCATTTTGATAAAATATCTCGCACCCGGATATAATGTCATTTATCATCGCCAATGGCGTGCATAACGAGTGTACGATGGTGCAAATACTATCATAAATGTGTAATAATGATGGCCAAAATTTGTTTACGAGTTTAAGATAACTCACAAGTGAAATTTGATGAGAATGTAAAAGAACAAAAATTTTGTCAACGTGTATTGTTTCCAAGAGACATGGAGACGTGCCAGTGTCATACTATATGGCTAAATAAAATAATACATAGATACATAAGTGCGCACGCATGGCTTCTCCGTCCCCCACATATCTGACGTCATTTCCGCCGCCCTCGCTCTCTGTCCTCATACAGACAAACCGGTACTATATAATCCATACACCTCACGAGACCACATACTCAAACTATATGTGCATGCATATATATATATATAACATGTCTCTATGCTTGCGGCGCCAAGTACCGAGATTCCAGAGGGTGCTGCGTGGGTGGTAATTCGCCACTGGGCATCGGTATCTGCCAGAAACTCATACTTATATACGTATAAAAGGAACGTAGTATTCTTCCTGTAACCTCATTCTACATGTTGCCGCACAAACTGCACTGAGGCAGCTGGAACGATATTTCCTTTTTCTTTTCCATTATTCTTTCATATTCTATTCATTTTATCATCTGAAAACTGCAGGGTTGTACAAGAAAATGCATTACATGTTTATGTATGAAAGAGAGCCTTTTTAATTGCTATGAATATCTAAATGATGTGTATATATGAATAATATTCAACAATCATACGCCGAAGTAGAATTTAACAGTATGAAATATGGGGAAAACCTTTTAGAATAATGAAAAAATGAAATTTTTCTGTAGACTGTGTCATTATACTTCTTCTATTTTTATCAGGAAGTAGTGGTTTAATTTTATCGTATATATTCGGCTACAACTTTTTTAGGATCACATCTAAAGAGTAGACTTGGTTGACTATGGCGTGAAGTCTCAAACAACGAAGTAGTTGATATGTAATGGTATTACAGAATATATGAAAGAAGAATTCATCCCCACATTCCAACGACAGATTGGACAGAAAAAAAAAGTTATCCTTCATAATTTCGCCGGCAGCGAATAATATCTCGCTCGTGAAGTCTTTCCTCGTGGGCTTCTTCTTGCATATGTTTATACAAAACTTTTCCATATTCCGAGCCACGCTAAAGACGTTTGTCAACATCCATTCTATATATATACATATAAGAATTACGCGCGCAACCCCGAAGACAGATGGAATAGTGGCCCCATGAGACAGAAATCTTCTAGAGGTCGATGCGCGTCCGAATCACCCGAGCGTACGCGTTCAGGGGTCTGTATATACATCATCCTCTCAAATATGAAATGTGAAATAAACAAAATAATAGTTATCGACCAAAAGTTATTACATATTCTCTCGTAGTTTTCGACAAACAACTTCATTCTCACATTCTCGAAAGAAAAATTTCTCTCGTGAAAGTTGTTCACATGATACATCGCGTGTTGGCAAAATAAGAATTTGGAAAAAAACATTTACGTTTTTATTTTCTGTGTACTAAGGAGTGGCGATGGTGCGAGTTTTGCATGAGCTTTGCTTTGAAAACATTCTTCGAACAAATATGTAGTTTTATAAGGGTTTCAAGCGCTCATAGAACGTCTTGAAAAAGGTTACATGACATAACAGAGAAAGCACATGAAGGAACTACACTATATTCATGACTTTGCATGCACTCTCTTCTTATAACTGAGACAGAAAATTAAATAGCAGCATTGGTAACAAACAAGAATTCATAGATATGTTATAGTATAGATATATGAATATATATACATGTGGTATTGCGCGGCCATCAGCGGATGAAGCTCCTTTTGAAACCTGCGGGTGCGTCTAGTGTAACTACCCGGATCCGACGGAAAACCGGTGACGCGTGGTACGATGGTATACAGAACCGGTTTGAGCACGTTTACCGGCACATTACAATGCATGTACCTACGCGTATTATTGTTTATACGATGTGTGCAATGTATGTAAAAATGAACCATTCATAGATATGTTAAAATGTTCTACGGCTAACACTCTCCCTTGAATTGGTTTGAAGTAAAATCAAAAATATATATAACTTCATCGCCGCAGGCAATAATGAAAGAAAAAAAAAAAGGGAAAAAGAACAGAATAGATCGCATTGGCATTTATACAACGATAACAATGCATCAGGATATATGAATAGCTTTCGACACTGTGTGCCGAGACCGAACGTTTTATCGCATGAACGCGTGAGAAAATGTTAGCGATGTTCAAAAGTCTATGCAGGCTATATATCATCTGCAAATGATAGCATCACGCTATGTGAAAACTATATACGCTTCAATATATCTTTTGGATATTAAATATTCTCTTTCGTTTCGTATATTGTAATAAATATTATGTACACGTCCACGTTTCATGAACAAATTCACAATATATACGAGAGTTTTAAATACTACTACGATTGTTCTATATTGTTCTCAATCACATTAAAATATATTTCAAAATGAGAATGAAGTATATGACTCATAAATATTGTATTATGTTTTGAAAATATATAACACTCAGACGCGATTTGATGATTGTGATAAGTACTGTTGATATGTGTAACGACTTCATCTACAAACAGCGCATAAACAAATTCGTTGAGCTACAATTGCACGAATTTATTATTATTTTCTTTTCAAGATCCATATTTTCAGTCAATCGCACTATGGCTATTCTTTCATTCAAATAATAACGCTTATGGAGAAAAAATCGGACGATAAAAACACCGAGAAACACGATTTCCTCATTTAGGTGATTTAATTGAATTCCTTTTCATTACTTCCTGGAGAAGAAATCATGTTTCGACAAAGAACAAATGACAAAAGAATGTTCCACTAGATGATTTGACTTTTGAGCCTGGAGTCAACTGATTATAAAACAAACCAAAAAACAGAGTATGAAGTTGATGAAAGATAGAAAAAAAAAAATCAAGCTATCACTTCACAACCAGAAATTCTTGGACGATAAAAAGTTATATATATGTTACCCTCACATAAATTTGCAAAATAGATCATATACCGACATTTTTAATCCTTTTTTTTTCTCTTCCCGAGATTTGTTTCAATATATACGGCAATATTTTGTGATGTGCACCTGAGGTAATATAACAATTATCCACCAGCGACCTGTACCTATATTTGTATATCTCACCGAGCAACTCGATACATATACGGAACGTTCGCCTTTGAATATTGCTCGCATCGCGACCATTCGTACGGATATAACGCACAGCGATAATTGTTATTTTCCAATTAACGGCGTGGCGCAGGTGAATATAGTCCAGCACCGTTTCGCCAGCATAACGGCAAGGGTTGGTTGAAAATCCGTAGAGATTTTAGTTTATACAATATTCTATATGCAACGACGCTCTACCAGCAGCAAAATCGTTGCAAATTAATAGCTACAAATACACTGTCCCATACATGGTTTCTATTTTAATAAACATACAATGGAGTTTCGTGAATCAAATATATTCATCCAATGATATTATCATTATTGTTTTATTTCTCACTCTTGGAAATTCAATAAAATTAACTAGTTCCTCCACAATTTAATCAAAAATATCATACATCGATAATTAAATGAGATATGGTAAACCAATGGAAAAGCCATTCAACTCGAATATCAAAATGATGTTTATAATACGTTATGTATATTATTATGAACGAATTCTCCAGCTGCTCGCTCCTGAATTGCTTCACACAGATATGCGTACATTTCACTGATAAGTATATATACATATAATAACAATTGTGGAAATGAATCTGAGTACTATAAACCACACTACGTATTCTACACCCCCGCCACGCTTGTCTTGCATTCACCTTGTGCTATCACCAATCAAGGGGCTGGTCCATCCGACGTGTGTGATAGAGTTACAGTAGTGAGCGAGATATATGTGCTTCACACAACACAATACATACTTCACTTTACGAAAGGGAGATCGAGAGGAGGTATATATCAAACGTACAACAAGTTGTACAACTCGTGTGTATATATATATATATATAATGGCATTCAGACTTTCCAACTTATGTATCTATAGATATATATGCATTTATTGTGTGTGTATGTACACTTGCATCAGCCACACGAATAAACCTGGCGAATGACCTGAGCTATTTCACTGCTGCCTGCACTGAACTGCTGAAACTGAGTGTTCGTGGTGTGGTCGGCATTCCGGTATATTCGACATGGGGATATTGCTCTCCATGCTGAAAGCATTACGGAAACATTTCGAGTTATAGTCTCTTGGAGTCTGGATACCCACCAGAATAGAGACTTGCATTGACCGCGGTCTGCAAGGAAATTGCGCGCGGTGTGTACAACACCTATTCTCAACATTGCATTTGCAAAAACAATACAAATGCGGCTTGCCCGTGGTTGTTTTAATGAAACATTAGTGGATAAATAGATATTTCACAATGGATATTTGATTTCGTGACTTTGATTCCACATATTTTTTTACTTAGTTGACTAATTTGAATTCTATGCATCATCCTTTTCAAATGTTCGAGAAAAAGAAAAAAATATGAATTATATGAAATATGTCCTGACGGAAAAGTTCATTTAATATCAAATTGTTTCCCCTTTTTTTTTATGATCATTCATGTCGAGTAAATGAATATTAGCATTTGATTTTTCGCTTATTTCAATCAATGCTGCTGCATCAAACAAATGTTTATTGATAGTTGATAAACATCGTTGTTATATATTTATTGTTGTTGATCAATTCATTTCAAGTGCAATAAGTTATATCGTAAATTATGACTTTTCCAACCGATAAAAATAATAATGATGAATTGTTATCTATTCGACAGTGTCTAGTATGATTAATGCAACAAGTAACAAATATAGAACCTTCACTAAATGTTTAACCTCTACAAAGCAACGGGGGCCGTGACAACGCTGATTTATATATATATATATATATATATATGCATATATAGAGTCAAGTATATGGACATATTCTTATACGTCAAATTTCATCTAGTGTCCCTTAGTCATATATCTGAATTAATATACCTAAGTGATGTGAATAGAAAATTTGGAAATGAGAAAATATCGAACGACTAAATGAGAATGATCTGAAAAGTAGATTAAGAGATCATAAACATACCTTCGTGATTCTTGCCTCATGCGTGTCTCAGATACTGAGAAACTTTCTATAGGTCCATCGAATTGTGAACATGAATTAATTCTATTACAATCTACCCATTGTCGAATTAGTAAATGGTAAACATTATGATGTTTAGGATGAGTGCTCAACGACGTCCAAGTTCAATTGTTGGTTTAATTTCAAAGATGAATTACCAACACAGTTAACGGGGGGTTAGACAGGCATGTCTTTGCACTACCATTCGATTGCAAGTCGATGTCTCAAGAGGAATAAAATGGGTATGCAAATGTGCGTTACGAGTTCCATTAATATGCAGGTGAGACACGTCGGCGAAGAGGACGACGACATGCCAGCTCAAGTCGGGAAATACTCTTGGTACTCTTAAGAATAAGAGGAAACCATTAAAACGATCATATACATGTATGGCAGATATTTGTAACTATAAACTTTGCCATTTTATCATTTTCCCGTGCTATTTATGAGAATTTTCTTTTTTTTTCTTATTTTTTTCAATCAGATTGAGCAATCAGAAGAATTGAATTATAGAATATTGAAAATGTTATATATAAAATTCGCAATGATGGGGAAATGGGAATTTCGATAGTTTGAATACCCCCAGAGAGTAGATAGAGGCGTAGTGAGAAGTAGTTGAAGACACTCAGAACGTATATCGAATGGTCTAGTCTATGTATTACATAGCTCCATAGAGCACATGCACACAGAACCGAAAGACATTTCGGAGCGTGGATACCCAGAGCCCATTGCCAGTTATCACGATTTATCACCAAGATACGCGCTGGACGGAAAACGAATTATTCCCAGGAGTATTTCGCCAATGGGATTGTTCGCGCTCGTTTTCTCGTCTTTTTCGAAGAATCCACTTGGGCGCGAGAATTTTCAAACTTACATTGTGACAATGGCACGTGTACAAAAAAAGTACGCACGATAAAAGTTTACTAGTATAGCTGTAGGCCGATATATAATATTGTTTGAACGCCGAAAAAGAAAAAATTAGGAACAAAATATAACAATATTCATACCACATGTGTGATCAGGACTTCTTTCTCCTCCATATATTTGCCTGATGGCTACACTATAAATCTCAGTATTCCATATGAAATAATTAGTCATCAACAATCTGGAATCCTTAGCATGTTAATTATTTACAAGAAGATTGGAAGGTTAACATCATGTATTCGATTCAGGTTCATGAGATGTAGGATATTATAATATATATATGCGTATGAATACGTAATAACGCTTAATCTAGACTTGAATATCACAGAATTGTGACGTCGTATCTGTGTATGAGACCATGTCTTCGTCCATGTCTAGAAATGACTTATGATCAGACTATTCTCGAAATGAGATGTCTGTCAGATAATTAGACAGGAAATTTTGCAGAATATCGTCAAAAAGAATTCTGTTGCAAAATGTTTGCCGCATAATGATAAATAAAAATTGCTACAATACCAGTATGTGAAAATTGTTGAACCATTAATATATATTCATATTTATTTCAATTCACAATTATGTTTCATTGATAGTTTTCTCTTAATATTTAGTGGAATGGATGATATATTTGAGAGACTTGTTAAACATTTTAGTTTTCTCATTGTAAACTTACACTAGCATGCGATTCAAGTATGTTGAATGCATCGGATCGAATGAGCCAATCATGAAACAGAGCTTAGACGAATTTATCGAACAAAGTTTGGGAGATATATGTAAAGACTCAGTTGAGCAATTCGTAACGCGACGAATGTGGCGTGCGCACACGATCACTAGTCTATGTGTATGATGTATACCTATTGGTTATATTGGTGGTGCTCCCGGTGGTCCTCCCAGAGTTATGGTGCTGTAGATCAAGTGTATTCGGTCGCGTTTTGAAATGTGTAATCAGCGGTTATGATTTACCGTTCATCCTGATTGCTATCCACGCTCAGTCGCTCTCACTTCTGTGGAATATTTCGTTCGGAAATCGACAGTGTCCCTTATTTACGTACTATTCCATTTCCATTTTATGAAATTCCTCTCTCTCTCTCTCTCCCTCTCTCTCTGCCTTTCTTGCTGTTCTTCTTTCTCTTTTTAAATTCTGGTAAAAAACCAACACGACCGGATTGTTCACTTCAAAGACCTAGTGAGATCAAGGAAATTTCAAGTTATATGAAACAACTTTCAATTTGTTTGTCACGTGGGAACGATGCTAATGGAAGTAAAGGTTTGCTATGTACGGACACCACACTAGATATAATGAGGAAACATTCAAATTACATTTCGGTGTGTTTTTTTTTTATTTGCGTAAACGAGGAAGTTTTCATTTATTGTATCTCTGCACAAGTGAGCGGTTTTCGTTTTATTTCTTGCATTATCAAGGAGTATTATCTTCATATTTGGCATTATATACAATTTAAATTGATGAACGACCAGCAAAAATAATTACGTTCAATTTAAAATTGGTCGTACGGAATCGATATATTCACGGCATATCAAACTGTAAAATACATTTTCAAGTATGGATATATTTTAGAAATTCCCCGATGAATATACGCGCTTCAGGCATAACAAGCAGCGTCGGAAAACTCTCGGGCCATTGTATGGATGGATTCATGTGATGGGGAGGAAATTAAATGTGTCTTCTCAGAGACTATACAAGTTGTGGCGTATCGAGGCCACTGTTTATTCATATATGACTATGATTATAGAAGCTCCTGATCGAATATACCTACATATATGTTTCCGCGTTAACACCTTCTTGAGAATGGTTCTACGGTTGGTATAAAACAATAGTTGAGTTTGAGACTTATCAACTTATTTGAATTATGAATGGAAACATAAATAGAGAAATAAATGATGAGCGGCTCGAGGGGTAAAAATTGGGAGAAAAAAATCCAATGGATATGTAGCAATCAATCTAGAGAAGATGCGTTATAAAAAATACGGGGCGGAGCGAGGCGTCGTTTGTTTTTTATTGTTTTTTTTTTTTCGTTTTATTTGCCGTATGTCTGAAAGAAGATATGGCTGTTGTTGTATTAGACCCTGGAGAATAACTCATTGTGTTTCCTGGCCACGTATAACTACCTCGGGTATATCGCGATTTACTTGATACCAAACTTTATATCTATTTTTTGTTGTTACTGTTGTTATATCAATAACGTGATCCAATAGAAAACTCCTTAGTTTAACAACTAAACGTTTCTACATGGGATGCATCATGAGACGCTCTTTATATTGACTCAATCAGAATTGTGTTTTGAACTGAATATTTGAAAACATTGATGATTTCTAGATGACGATAAATAAACATGAAATATGAAACATAGATACATATCTAAAGTTTAGTATACAATTTCATGAAAGAACAAGTAAAAAGTCGAATCTTCGAAGTTGTCGTATTACAGTAAATATTATCGCTAATCATATTCAGAGAAATATCTTTGGGCAATCGGAACAGAATTTCGCTTTCTTAAATCTCGATAATGTGTTGAATGATCCATAGCTCAGCCAGAAATTTGAAATAGATATCTTCGAGTGCTCATAACCGCGTGAAGTAAAGTCGATTTTCGAAAAGACCTGCTTTTAGAACAAGGTGACTTCTGGTATACATGAATATAATTTTTTTGAACCCTGATGAATCCAACCCATACACGGATATTGCATAATAATTGTGATGCATGCTTTTTTCGTGAAAATATGCTCACTCAATCGATGGTCATAACCGATTTCAATATTAAACTGCAGAGAATTTCCATTTTCCACTCAATGCGACAGTGAAACTGCGTCAATAATTATAAAAATGAGAAGTTAATAAAAAACGGTAGAGAAAAACATCCGAGTCGCAAAATCACCGTTGTAACGAATTCCCATTTGTGCCCCTATATATAGTTTTACTTAATAACAAAAGCGGAGTTTGACCGCTATAGAATAGCATGCTCGCATGTACTTGTAGGAAAAAAAAAAAACTAAATGAAAAAAGCCATTGTGAGAATAGTGTATCTAGTGTGCGTATGTGGCGTAATTTTTTGTTCACCGAGATGTATATGTATAAATATAATGTCGAGTGCAGATCGATTCGTTGATTCATTATTGGAGTTGCTGAATGAATAGTCTCGTGCAAAAATATATTTTTCTCGCTTGCGCTGCTTTTCGGGAAATCCGAGTTTGCCATTGTTTCGAGAAAATCAATTTATTTGAGAGAATAAATGTTGTAAAAATGCGCGCATAGTGTTCTTAACTTACGTACTCCATCTACTTTCGATTTTTCATTTGAATGTTCAACATATTTTAACGTGCACGATATAAATAATATGATTATATTATTAATATTATAGTATATATAATTAATGGGTGGAATCTCAAAGAAAAAAAGGGAGCAATCGATTGAATGCCAACGTGATACAGAGCACGCTTATTGTGAGAACAATATATACCTCGTATTTCAGTTGTATGTGGCATCACCACTAACGCTCCAATTACTCAAAATGTCTTTGATCTTTTTTCGTGTCGATGAGCTGATAACGTAGCGCACAACGAAGGAAGTAGTATGCATTACTGTTTCATTGCTTTTCTTACTCGCACACACTTTTCTCGTTTCGCTTCAGTCTACTCACCCTTTCAGTCTTTTTATTATTTCTCTTTACTCGCATACTCCCGTCGTACATAGCAAGTTCTCTAACAGGAAGTGCCTCCTATCGTTTCTTTCGACCTCGTTTCCGTCTTTCAGTTTCTGATTTCTCTATATAACCCCTCTCCTCCACTCACATGAAGTACCTCCAACAAGCGCTCAAATTCTTGACCGCAACAAACGGCACCACCGAATTCATTGCTCCCCCTCAGTTTACCACTACAGTTTCGAACAACCTCTTCCAGAGGTGCATTTCTTTCTCACATGGGGCCAAAATTCACAAGAGAGAACAGTCTCTTAACACGCGCACGGTGAGAAAAAAATGGTATTTTTCACTCAGCTGTAAACTAGATAGTTAAACTAAAAATTAATAGGTAATATGGAAATGTTCACAGTGATTCTACCTTCTCATATTACTACATCAGCCATTTAGAATGGTTATAATAGCTTCCTCCCTTGATAGTTGTCAGAGCTATCTAAATGGCTGCCGCAGTAATACAGATGCTGCGGTACCTAAAAACATCTCTACGATGCAATACGACGTTTTCATTCAACCTCTTTTCCTCACAATTTTTTAATATATCGATGACATAATTTAAATCTTATAATTACATTAGACTTTCTGCAACAGGCAGATATCACGGAAAATCTATCAAAGGTAACATGATTTTACACTAATGAAAAAGTAGTTATTGATTCATATTGATGACTAATATCTGAATGGATATCAAAATGTGAAATCAATTTTAAATGAATTAATTCCTGTACCCAGAAAACAATTTATCAGGGCTGACAAAACCATCGCCATGGATACGGACCACTTATAAATATAATACAAGCAATCATTTTACATGTGCCGAATAAACAATTTATTCAAATATTTTAATTGAGTCAAACGAATGATTACTCTATAACAAAGAGAAAGTAATTAATGTAAATATAGTCTAAATTGATGATCCGCAATATTTGTTTACATTGCCCACAGTTGGAGTATGGTTAAAGTATTTATTTCTCCTACTGCATCAGTTTTAAAATGTACACATTAATCATTCATCACAAATTTACCTCCATATTCATATATACATGAAAACTGCTTTGAGCTGCTTTCCAATACTGAATGCAATATTATGACCATTCGTATGATTGCTTGAAATGAAGTAATCGTGGTCTCAAATGTCCAGTTTTTGAGGTCTTCAATGGAAAAAATTACACCTCATTCAATCGATAAATTGTGAAGCGTTTGCATTTATGCCTCCAATTTTGGGTATTATATGTTATGAGTTCCCAAATTCAGAAAATAAACACACATTGACATGTTTCAGTTTTTGATAGGATGATTTAGAGGCTTACAAATATATATAGCAAATAAAATTGGATGATATTTTTTTGATTTCAACTATTACACAAGAGAATATAAATTACGTGTTTTGTGCCAGCTGTGTCATGTCATACTGAATAACAAACAAAAAAAATATTTGAACGAATCGTTCAACGAGCCGATAATTTTCAATCAAAACAAACTCATGGACGCGTACATGCTCACGTGAGCATGCGGTGTGGCCGGCAGAATAATATGCATTTCTAACAACATGTACAAAAACATAGGCGCAAGCAATGATTTCGTTTTGGCTGTAAATGGCGCAATTTCTAGTCGCTCCTGAATATGGCTGGTCAGTCCCTTGATTCCGATCACATCGGTCCTCTGTTATTTCAACTCGGGATTGAATGGAGTGATAAATCCGATTCTAGCTAGTATAATAAACTACATAAAAATCACGATTCCATTTTCGAACGTCCTTTCATCGAAACGACCTAGCGAATAAGTTGTTATTGTTGCTGTCTCAACAATCCGGTAAATTGCTGTCAGAACTATCTGTGAGATGATATGCCTTGTATCCCTGTACGACGCCTTTAGATAGTTACCTCAGCTATTTAACAGGATCATTGGTTCAATATTGCTGTCACATCAATCCTACAGATATATTGGAGAAGTTAGTTGTGGTCGCAAACCTATATCATGACGGCAGCGATATCTCATTTCCAGAGCGAGCGGCAACAGTGCGAAGAAAATTGTAGAATGATGATTTCAATATTATCTTCGGGAACAATCATGAAAATTGATAATTAATTTGTCATCCTATGACCGAATGGACCAGATATTAGATTCTCTCACCTTTTTCATTTTTATTATAACCTATCGTTTTTTCAAATGTTCGAAGTTTGTTGTCTTGATAATGATTGCGACCGTGCATACACACACACACACATATATACATATATACACATATGTATATTTATGTATATAATATATAATGGATTCCATTTGACTTGTCAGCGTAACCGTGTTTTGCCAATTGTTTGATGAAGAAAAATACTGAGAATAAAGGTAAAAAAATACAGCACCTTTTGATCCAATCCAATCGCTATCGAACGTGTTGGATTAACAACCATCCTGTCCATCCTGTTCAACCTGTCTTCTCTGGTTCGGATATCAAAGGAATAACTTGTAGTCTCGATCAATGAGACCCTTACTCAAATTTTACAGTTGATTGATGGAGATGAAAAGTCTGCAACAAACAGATAAGAGTAATCTTGAACGAGTTAGTTTATGGTAAAATTAATTGTTCACAAATTGATGTATCGTTGATAATGACCTCGAAATGACGAGGATGCAAAACCCTTCACTCGACGATGAGATGATGTTGACTCTTGATGAGACAGTCGTGATAGGGTACTTCGTGATTTAGATAAATTGACCTAGTCGGAAACAGTCATTGAATGACTGGTGCACAGAAAAAAAAAATATTTCTTCCACAGTTATATTCTAGATAGATAATCATAGAGATATTATGGAAATATCCATAGTTACGCTAACTTTCTGTATTACTACATCAGCTTTCTTTTTAGATAGATGTGAGAGCCATCTAGATTGTTGCCACAACGATATAGATCACTGTGGCACCTAATAGAAAATCATGCTATTCTTCATTTAACCTTTCTTCATGGAGGATGATTTTTTGTGTGCGCCGCATGAACAACTCGGTAGATAGCTCTCACAAATATCTCTTGGATAAGATTCATTGTATCCCTGTATGATGTATCTAGACAGCTGTTACAGCTATTTAATAAAATCGTTGGTTCAGTATTGCTGTTACAGCAATCTTGCAGATACATACAAAGAAGCTAGCTGAGGTAACTAACCTATATCGTTTCAGCAGCAACATTTTTTTTTCGAACGTTACGACAGACAAGACTATCTTGGCCAGGTCAAAAAAAGCTCGTATTCAAACGCACAGAGAGATTGATGATGCCATGCACGAAGGAACAAGTATCGCTCTCATCACTAAACGGTATCGCGATTATCACGATATTCTTGTGGCTGTACTTTGTATGGAAAAAACCTCGATTCTCGTATCGCGATTATCACAATCTGTTTCGCTATTGTTAGGAAATGTCAATTCGTGATCGTTATTCATTTTGGTATATTAATGATACTGTAGCATAGATAATAAGTATTTAGAGTTTCATGTACATGTATTGTGGTAGTAGCCACAACCTAAAATGTTCTTGAAAGGATATTAGGTAGACTGCATGTCTGCGCATAATATTGTTATGAAGATGGAACTGTTTAGTACCTATCAGTATTTGAATAGAGTGATGTAAATTTAACTCGTATACAAATTTAAAGATTATGGTGATATTGAAATACTAACGTAATGAATATAACTATGTCTTCCGAATAATTGTTCAATGATACAATAATACAGTGGAACCTCTTCTTTTTGCAACGATCGGGACCAACGTAAAATTGAAAGGGGGTAGTAAAAATCTAATATTTTTCCTGTCTAATACAGGATGGTACTTTGGGTCAGAAAGGGTCTATTGGTGTGAATCTTTGTGGGCATTAGTAAAAGCAGACAAAATAGGTCGAGAGGAAATTTCAAATTAGATTAAATAGATTAAGTTAGATAGAAAATAGAACTTATGTCATACGAAATTATTTTTCATTGTGAGTTTAGAAATGTGTACAAAAATTTCAGTTACCTTCGTTGGATTTGTATGAGCTGGTCATAACTTGCAATTCTCGATATAAATTTCAATTTTTTCGTGTATATAAACAACCATAGCTTGCTTGGAAGTTTTGAAACAAATGAAAAAATGAGTAGTTGATGCATCATAAATGCGTTCCACTCCAAAATTGCTGCAACTTTGTGGAAAATAATTGCATGGAAATTAGAAAAAAATTAATTTAAAATTTAATGTCACTCGTCCAAAGAATTCAGGTCGAAAGTTTTATCAACTATAATTGTTGCATACATTATTTCCTTTAAAAACTCGTTTCATGAATTTCATTTTGTTTGAAAAATTGCGATAAACAATAACTGCAGGAGCAGTCGAGAAAATTCCAAATTCTTTGTATTTTTATTGATCTTAACAAATCTAGATTTTCTGATTATGCGCTTCCAAGTCCATGTATAAGAGCATAGTTAAATCGAATCGATAGTTGCATCATCAATTAATTAGATGACAACTTCAACTGAATAGATCAATCAGCTTTTTCGCTCCAAATTTGAATTCACAGTGGCTGATCATGGGGTTCTACCAATTACTATTTGATATTCTGGCAATATACGAAATGTAATCTGAGTTGCTACGTAAAAGCATTTTTTCATTTTTCTTCTATCCACAATTTATTTATTTATTTATTTAAAAATTCTCGAATGTCTGCCACATTCACACTCATAATATATCCATATGGAGCTTCTCTTTCCGATCGTACCTATTTTTCTTATTTCTTTCCACATGATTTTGTTCTTGTTTTTCAAACAGACCACTTGATGTAATCGAACAAGAGCGAAATTTTACGATTCGCTACATGTATGCTTATGAAAATATATGGAATGGAAATACGAAACTCAGGAATAGAAGTTAATCGACTTGCGTTTGGTGTTCAATGTTGCGCATGCGGTTCACGTTTTACTGCTTTGAACTCTTTATCCATTTTCTTTCATTGGTTAAAGGCAGTGGTGTATTTTTTTCTTTGTCGATTCATGACCATTTGAATTCGAAACCTGTTTTAACGAAGTGCCCAACGTTACTTTTCTCCCACTCACTCACTCGATATCGTTTTTTTGTTTTTGCTTGAGATTCGTTATAATTATATCAGAGACACAAATAACGTCATACCATCGAAGTGATGAGAAATTGTGGTGTCACTTAACAGAAGTGGGAATACGACCGGATTGATTCGTGCTCAATTTACCATGATCTCGTAATTCTCATGCGATTGAATTCTCATCATGCGAAACACGAGTGGTCAGTCCTTTGCATTCTAATTCAATTTCCTTGATTGAATGCGTCAGAGCAGTGTTCTATTTTTTCTCTCCATCCATGCAGTAACGGTTTTATAATGTATAATCGCCATAAAAATGACTCGATAGATATAGATGTATCATAACTTTTGTAGATGAACATTTCACGATCGAATGTGACAAGAATTTTATTCTTAATAATTTCCGTTTAGGTAGGTACAAAAACGTTATATGAACACTGCGGAAAATCTGTTTATCATCATACTACAGCTGGCTGAAAATCCTTGGATAATGACTGCGAATGAAGTGGGCTGTCTATGGGATGTGATGATAATGCATGCTGAGAATGAAGTCAAATGGAACTGACGATATCGCACACAAACACACAAGGAAACAGACCGATAGACACAGACGCATACAAGACTTGAGTTATTCTGCCATTATATTTCTTACTCTATCGCAAATTTATGCCCAGTAAAATGTTTACGCAATACAATAGAAGTTTGCCACGCGTAACTGTATTAATTTCAAGTCATTTATATCCAAGGGTAGCATCAAAATATTATTCTTTTGTTTGCGTGGTAAATTCTGAATTCTGCAAGCGCTAATGTCTCCGAGGTTATATTTGTTGGGAAGAATGGGAATTGAGTTCCTTCATCCTCAATTGAAGTTTGAGGCTGTCAGTTGCAATAATTTTTCAAGCGTCTTCATCCCAGCTCTTGGACTGCCCAAATGACAAAAACATAATCTCCATCATGAAAACGATTTTCATTCTTTCTCTAATGGATTGTTTGAGTAATCATGAATGGAACAAGGGAAATTTATATGATTGTAACACCGTCCTGATACTTGTGAAATTCTCATTCAAGGGGGAAAGCCATGCAAATGACCGTTTTTTTTTGCGATATTTTTATGAAGAAGTGGAAGCGCCCATGAAATCAAGATAAACCACATATCATATGACATGTTGTAAACACACACTTATTGTTGCAAACTCACGCTCTCACTGTTTCCTATAAATATGATTGCTGATCAAGCAACATTGACATGTTTCAACTCAATCTTTGAAATGACGCTTATTTATCACCAAAAGTAGAATCGCGTCAAATTTGCAGAAGGTCAAGTTCTCATGCGATGCAATAGTAACAGGTAACGAATTTTCTTTACCAACATACATAGAATTGTATAATGGAGAGCTGTTTCTACAATAGTTTCAGTGATTATACACGACACACGGGAGTTTGAATACTGGTGTGGCTGATGCTCCCATGGTGATATGATTAAGCAGTCCCGAGCAAACGCAATTAATTCCGCGGGGTATTATACACTAAAGCTTCTACCGTTCCATATAAGTGTATATTTGTACTTGGTTCTGTTCACCATTCCGCAACTGCAAATTTGAGAAGACACTGATATGTTATCCAAATATTAGAAATATACTTTCACGAAAACACAGCATATAATCGTAATTGGGAATGAATTCAAAGTTGATCATCATGTAATAGGTAGAGTTGTCAGTAATATATTGTCATAGTTAATGTCATACAAACATTTATGTCTACATTGTTCTGTCAAATGCTGAAGAAAATTTAAATACATACACACTATTTATAATATAGCACTGTAAACCCACCGGATGTCATTAATCGCATCACAAACCGTACACACCAGAACATCGTCACGGGACCAGAAGCAAAGGAATGCAATTAAACCGAGTTATCATCGCCTCGACGAGTTCGTTATACTGCCGCGAACGCATCTCATTATTCCCGGAGGCCGTCCACTGGCTCGTTTCACCCTCCTCAAAAACCCGCTGGCGCCGCCGTGAGCGATGCACACAATTCTCACAGGTTATCCATGTCGCGTAAATTATGAAAGCACTGACGCGCATAAGTTACACTTTGCATGGCAGTCGTTGATTTGATGTCGACTGAGCGTTGTGTTTATAATATAACAAGAAAAAACTTTCGGATGGGCGGAAGAGCAACACGGCCGCATGAGAATAACTAAAGTGAACATGCTCGCCATCGAATATTTCATATTAGTCAGACGAAAACTTGTTTGTTCTCTCTGTGGGGCAATGAGTGACACAGAATCAACTGAGTCGTCCCCAATTAATATTTAGTCTCTCTTGTTTCACTTGGTTCTCTACATCTGGGACGTACGCAATATAGGAGCCGTATGATAAAGTGACTTTATATAGCAAACTAATAATAACCTGATCGCCGTCGTGGTTTGCTAGTCAGCGCCACTCTCTCGTCTCTACTCGACGAGAGATTTGCCTACTCGCCACGGGGTTACTTTTCGCGCGCTTCAAGATGCTCATTAAAATTTTCCGCGAGCACTTGGTTGGCCCACCTACAGTGTTTGTGCGCACGACTCCACCTGGCTAATCATCACAGTCACGCTTCAACGCTTTTATGTCTGGTTATTTGTACAATGCATGCATTTTATATTGTAAACTTATATGTGCTATCGCACATCAGTCAAATTCACAGTGAGCATGTGAGGGCAGAATAGTTTGAACTGAGGATCCGTGCGCCAATAATACAATCCGTGTAAAAACTGAGGCCTGACGCTATCCGGACTTTTTCCAAATTCGTTCTATCGTAAATTCAAGTAGATACGTATCATGCAAGAGTGAATATCATAATTGAATATGAAATACATGTAATGAATAGCTCACTGATGAATGCAGGAATATATAAGACTGATAAAGTGACACTGCTTTTATTTTAATGATGTGAGTATTCAAAGATTGAATGACAGAGTGAATTCATTTGCGCTTCCCTCAGCATTCCTGCATGTAGATCATCTTTGAAACTAATTGTTCGGATTCAATATCGATTATTGGTTTTTATTTGGTTATAGTCAGCTATTCAGATGAAACAATGATTTCTCATACATACAAAAATTGCAACGAATCATTTTATATTCTAGTCAATTAGTATCATCACTGTCGAAAGCTTAACACGATTAACCTAATTACGCGAAGTGACTGTCGACGATGAATCCGCGAACATTGTGCGACTCTGGTAATTAGATGCGAATAATATTCAATGTGCATTTACTATTGAGTATATTTGGGAATTGCAATTGGTATGCGACATCTGAATTATTGTTATCCCTGCTCAATTTTCACCCGATCGACAGCAGTTTCTACGGCAATCCTGTCATTCTAAAATACCTATACTAATAAAGCAACGTGACTAGCTTACCATTCTAATCTCGATGACGGCTGTCCTATAGTCGTATTATCTCTGCAGCATTACCCCAATACCACTAGATAACTCGCGGCATTACGCATTCGATCGATGTATTTGCATAAGACTGATTAACATTTGATCAGAGTTATAATAGATGCATTTTTGAATAATTGGGTTCGCCCAGATAGTTATCAACTCGATTCTGATGATCAAACTAAGGCGCAGAAGAGAAGATTTTTATGAATAGTTGAATAGATTAATTAATACGTTTGTTTTGGTATTTATCATGATAAATTATTCACGCTCGATGGCTTACCTCGCATACATCGACAAAACTCAATCTTCTAACAGCGAATAGATTAAATATTTCCTGGTGCAAATGTATTCACTATATAAATACTGTATGGTTACCTTATTTTTATTAACGCATTTACTTTTGTGTTATTTATGCGATGTTTCTTCTTCGCACAAATGTGGTGGTGATATTTGAATTTGCCATTAAAAGAACATGTAGTCTATTCTATGCTGATTTCCATTTCCAAATTTTTTTTAACTTGGAACAAAAATCTTAGGGTAAATACAATTATGATAGGTGATAAACAGTGTTTAACTGCGACTAAAACATCGAATATAGTATACGCGAATGAAATCGATGGGAAATTTACATTAATTGGAAGCCCTCGATAGAAATTGTAAATAATTCGAGCACCTAAAATGGCACGCACGCCATCAACAATTAATCAGCGCAATAGTCAATGAAACTGGGGAAAAAAAACAAGTGTGTAATCCAATGCTCACGTGAAATACCATTTGTCGATGAATTGTTGGTGTCAATATGGTCAATGAATAATTGTTCATGTGTATGAATACTGCTATTCACCCTATATAATCTCTTGGTAACAAACAATAAAGGAGAATAATAAAAATAGAGTTGTGTAAATTCATGGAAGTGTCAACGATTGAAACGCACTAGGGAAGTTCGAAGTTTTTTGTTTCAAATTTATTTCGTCAACGAGTCAAAAGCAAATGGAACAGTTTATATACGACAGAATACGATGAATGCTTTGCCAATCAACATCCATATGAACTTCTCATTTTTGTTCCCACCCATCATAAAGCTTCGCTCAATATGTATCGAAAATCCGATGTATTTATTCCAGAGCATGAATGGATTGCTCTATGTATATTGATAACATGTACCGATATACATTTCCATTTATTCCTTCATGAAAACATTCCTCCTTTTTTGTGTTTTTTATGCTTCGTGTTTTTTTTTTCTTCTTCATTCAACGTGCCATTCACCTGGATGAGACACAAAAATTGATTTGGCATGTGGATACATTCATAATAATTATTATTGCTACTTCATCGTATTCCAATTTCGGTTTCTGAATTTTAACAAAAATATTTCGCATCAAATTTTTCACATACGTCTATCACTTCCCATTGTAAAAGAGTGATCTATTTCACGGCGGGAAAAAGATAAATGTTATTGATTTCATGTGAGCCGTGATTCATTCCCCAGCAACTCGTATAACTATGCGAGGGATCACCCTGCCAAATTTTATTCACGCAAGTAAATTTCTCTATTCATTTTAAAAAAAAAATCTAACATGAACTTTTAGAAAGTCAAATCATCATTTTTATTTGATAATCCTAATATATGCTGGCATAATCATCAAATGATGTTTCTTTATAAGAAAATAGCTTTTATGAGGTTATGCACGACAAATGAATATTTCTGCTGAGTTGATTAAATGTGTGGACATGTTGAATAAATAGACAATTGAGTCATTCGCATTTATGAAATAGAGCTTCGAAAATGTAAATAACGAGAAACTGAAATGTACCGCTTTCTATATACGGACCATTATTTGCTTCACTAAAAAAAGACTAAAAATAAAAACGAATAATAAATATAATAACTAAACTTGGGATGTCAAGCAGAACAGTGACGCGTGTGTTTTTCTATTGTCCAACAAGCGGAACCGTCTCGCAATATATACATATATTGTGTTGTGTATAAGAATTGTATGAAAAATGCGTTGTATAGAAAAGGTAAATAAAGTTGACGCAGTTAATGCATTGCACTTCGTACTGTGCGCGGTTTTTTTTTATACTGGAAGCGTCTATGCATATATAGTTGCACACGAATACAGCCATCGTGTACAGAATCAGAGTATACACAGGACATTCGACCAGCGTGACTCCCCGTTGCGTGTAAAATATCGTCTGGTGGTACTCTACTTATGTACATATCGAGTTTCTCTCACCTGGACGTCTCGCGTTCGCTTCTGCCAGTGATCGCTCTGACTGACGTAAAAATCCGCCATTTTATATGAATATATATTGGATAAAATTTTGCGTAAAATTTTAATGAACTTGGCGCAGAGCGATCACGGGAATAGAGGTCACGGTACGCTCGTAAAGTTTCCGTACTACCGAGATTACTAACTTCAAGTCTGAGAGTGAGGTGCTCTGAGGGTGAGAGTGAGAGAATGAAAGGAGGGGGGAAAAAGTGAACTGGTCAGCCGGTTTAACAGCACCAACTTGTCCGTAAGTTGGTGCTGTACAGGTCTACCTCTTTGGTTGCGGTGTACACACAACTAGCATTAAAAGTCGTTGCTTGTATCCTCGCAATCGTGATTTACGTTACAGACATTTATGGTTTGTGTAATTTAATTGTCTAGTTGAAACATAAAGATTGTGCGGTGAACAAAGTTGAGTATTATTCACTGATTATGGTGCAGCTGTTCTGCGCAAGGGTTACAGGTGATCTTCAACAGTTGAGAAATATCAAAGAATAGTCGAGAATGATAACCCGAAAAAAACTCGCTCTGAATCATTATGATGTACGCGATACCAAAATCTAAAAAATAATATGTCTTCTTACCTCTTTTTTTCTTCCCAATTTTACATTACTACATTCTAGGACTTCTCTGCAAACAATAGGCATTAAATAGAAGATGCCCGTCTTGCACACCGGATCGCTACCCACACAAGACAATGAATCTTTGTCGCAGATCCGAGAATGAAAAAAGGAATGAAAAAGCGGAAAAATACGACTTGAAACGTCCAACTTCGGCCTTCTGCACGTCTATAGATGTGTATCCATATCTATATATATATACAGTCCGCAACTCCTATCACCCTCTCCCTTGTGTCTATATAAACCCTTTTTACTTCCATCCCTTCATGGGCTGATTCTTCGTGTGCATCCTATCCGATTAAACTTCCCACCATTCAGCCCCATCTTCACACTTGATCAAGTTGGAATGAGAATCAAACAAAAACTATTCAAAAAATTGGTAATAACGAAAAAATAGAATTAACTTATGTCGATGTAGACTTATTTCCTCCTAGAAAAAACTGCTATGATTTTAATTTGAAGATAAAGATGAAAGTTCTGAAATAACGAAGTGTGAAATTGTGAATAAATGATATACTATTTCATCTTCTCATTCATGATTGGGTTTCAGATAGCAATTCAATAGCTATCTCGTAATTTTGAGTGATGGGTGAGGCTCATCAATCATTAGCCTTTTCATTCCATGAAGTATCTCATTCGTATAATCTCTCAAATGTAATTCATTGACATTGTTTTCATCCATAATTCTATAAAACTATAAAACTATTTGACTTCCGATACTTTGTACAATGTATAGTACCATATTTACCGATTCATATTTTGGGTTGGGAACTTTGGAAAAAAAAAGAATGAAATTGTAGTGAAACGACACAAATACAAATTATAAATTAGACTTAAAAACTAGATTTAAAGAGTAGATCTGAAGTGTAGATCCAGTTGAATTATGAGAGTATCTCTGTATAAAAATACAATATACACTTGGATGTAAGCAGTATTTCACGAGGATTTTGCAGTATATGATAAGATGCTTGAAAGATTTGAGATTTTTTTTTTCACTCACTCTTTACCCGTTGGCAACAAGCAGTGCAGTGTATACACTTGACATTCTCTGTTATACACAGCAGAAGCGCCCTGTTAGCCAGCTCAACATCGGAAGAGCTCGTTGCTCAACGAGCATTTTCATTCATTCGCGTGCGTCTCGGATGCGTGAATGGGGCCTCGAGACTCCGTGGGCGGACATATGTGCGCTGTCCGAGTGAGAATAATCTCTTTCTCACTACATAAGTATATGTGTACTCATATACACGTAAAACTGTGGGCACTTTCACCACATTTTAGATTTTTTTTTCATGAATGAATTTACGCGCTTGACATCACTCTTCACTATACACATTACACACACCGTTTCACACTTCGTCCCCATACGTCAAATATACCGGATTTTATTTCGTAATATCGACCGGTTTCCGTTTCTATCATTCATTCCCATCGCCAAATACGGCTGAGCTCGTATAGTCTCGATAGGATTACGTTTGCTCACCTTATATATATATAGTAGATCTTTACTCTTTCGTCGACTCATCAATAGTCTTCATATTCACTCTCTGATACTGCGATTCGCCATACCTCGCGGCAGACTTCCGGAGCGCTTGACATTCACTGCAAACTATTCTGCACGTACTTTTTCATCTAATCCAGATATCGATTGACGATCTTCGACCATCTGGAGCGACCAGACATAAATTGCCGACATAACCCAACATTAATGGTACAATCACTATCGACTCTGCGTGACGCCTCAAGCAACGAGAAAATCCTCTCTATATATGTAAAATACATACATATATATATATATAATAGGGTGCTGGCGATGCTTAACGATTACTCCTCCTTATGCATTTTTTTGTCTTCTATTCTGCACTCTTTTTTTCTTGTCTCGACAATGCCATCATCATTCAGGTATATCGGAAATGAAAATCCAACACAGGTATGTACGAGATGAGCAAAACCTTAGGGAACAGTGAATCACAGTGGCTAGCAAAGGTTTGAGGCGATGGTTTGGGAGAACAGGAATACGCAAGAGACATTCGGTAGCAACTAGGGACCATCCGGCCATGATGCCAAGTCCTGTTTGTCTCGTGAAGCCAGCCATGTAATGAAACCTCAGGGGATGACACCGCCAGCGGAACTCGCAGCCAAGCGAATAGAGAGACAACAAGCGACGTTTTGCTGCCCATCAGCTGATCATCAAAGTAAAGCCAAACTCCAATCAGATGTAGACTCCAAATTCTCATCTTTTCGATTTTTCATGTAGGTCCATTTGTCACTGATGTGCATAGAATTAAATAGTTTACGGTGGATAAGTTATAGTCGAAGAATTATAGGACACGAGAACATCTCAGATAAAGCTCCCGTAATGTATTTACGGTAGGTCAAATACCGTCAGCTGTGCACTGGTACATGCAGATCTCGTGTTCACAGATGCATTTAAGCATCGCGTAAATCAGAGCGCGGATTCACGGTGGCCTTTCGACATGACCGTACTCGTACCTTTGCCTCTTCATATATCCTTTTATCTCACGCTTTCGCGTCGTTTTTCTCTGTCGACCCTTTTCGACTATCTATACATGTTCATATATACATATATCTCTGATATGTAAGGTTTACACCAACTAGTTTTATTTATTCCTATTCTTGAGAATCCAAAAATGGTCTTATATCAAATATTACTGATCATCATTTTCCTGTTCATCCTTCGAGCTTTCTAGTCACGATCATGAACACACATATACTGTACCGAGGCGTTTGTCTGGCGGATCGGCCAAGCAGCAAATGACATTGCTTATGATAGGATATTCCCACATAACATCTATGACGGACATCGCGTGACGTGCCTGAATCCCGTAATCAGAGAAACCTAATGAGTTACCACAATCCTTGAATACTAGTAATCACCATTGAACGATTACTTGATTGTATTTCCAAGTATTTGTCACAATGTTCAGCGATAATCTCTAGAGAATTAGATCACTTTGATGTTATCGATTATTAAATCATATTTTCATGACGAGAAACTATTTCTTACTTTCAGACAACTGATCTGAATCATATAAAAATTGATGTATCGTTCAAATTACTTTTAGCATCAGACAGTCATTATATTTTTACTCTCATAAGAAACATTTTGACAAGTCAAATGAGCCAATAATATGAAAAGATGTGGAACCTTCAGAGCAGAATTACAAAAGGAAAGCAAAATTCATTCGATGATCCCATAAAGTCATAGTGATGCATTTTCCATGAATTTTATTTCGTTTTAAATGTTTCTTCCTCTAGAAGAATAACAGTACATGTATAGTAATCTCATGAGGATTATGATGACTTTTTGGTGTAGAGTTTCTAATGATTCAAATTAAGATTGTTTAATTAATGTCTTACCCAATTATAGTTGATTTTTGGTATCTGGCTCCTAATGCCTCTTAATCGCAACCTATTATTATATATATGTGTTGATTTAGATGAAAGTTTTCTGTTCATTGGTTATTGATTGTTGATCTTTCTGATACAAAATTGGATTGCAATGAATTTATATATGATGAACACTTGTATGAGTCTGGTGATGCTAATGAAGTTATAGTCTCGAACGTTTGTATTGAACTTCCGCGTTTGGAGTGGTCGACCCGCTTTTCATTTAAAAGTTATTGATGACGAGAGAATAAATAAGCGAATATTTACTAACTATTTTACCATGATTTTGCAATGGTTCAACGTTCATACATGTGGACAGTTTCGATGTCTTGCAGCTATCTACAACTTAAGTAATGTGGTTGACAACTAATTGCTCAATCACAAATGAATATTTTATTCAACTCTTGGGTCAGAATCTGAATAATAATTAGATGTAGATATATTAATTGAGTGTGGGAAATTGAATGAAAGATTGGCTAGTCCGTAACAATATATGTATACACAATTAGTCATCGAGTGAGGAAGATATAAGATTACAGATTCGTATTCGATTAAGACGATCCATGAAAACGTAATTTTAATATATTCACTAAATATTTCGCTACGGCTAGGGCACAAAGTTTCTGATAGGACATGTGGGGCACTAAGAAAGATAACGAAGAAAATCCAAACATCGTTGGATCACCTCAAATTATTTATGATCGAAATTCATTATTCCAAATCACTATCAGATGAGAAAAGTCAAGTCCTAGAGTATTTAGTATTGCATAATATTTTGTACCTTCATAAAAAATCTACAATGGGAGAAAACAAAATATGCAAACAGCATAACCTATACATCTCATGCATCCATACGTTACTGAAGTGCAATCGTGAACTCGGGGGTTGAATCATGTGCTTATGGGTGGAAAAACGAGTGTATATAGTATAGATATAGCGATGGTAGTAGAGATTCGCTTGAAGAAGTTCAAGTCCCATGGCTAAATTAGCGTTTTAGTTCTATACAAATTTGTTTTCTACCAGTAGAGATGAGTATTCTTTTATTCGGATTATGTACGAATTAAAATTGCAGTATGTGCAATATGCCATGCCATTATACCTTGATTCGAACATAAAAATCAGTGTTGATTGTATTAAACTGTTATGATAATTCATAAAGTATTTGAACCTAAACAGTTTTGGAAAGTGGAAAGTGTCGTAAATTAAATCTTCACTCTCGTGTTGTCAGGATCAGTTGGAAAAACTTGAAATTCGCATGGATGAATATGAAGAGTAACCTGGGAAGTGGGGAATCTGGTGACTTTTTAATTAAATAACGCGTTACGACGTATATTTTGTGCTTCCTCATCACCCCTCGCGATAAGACCAACCACAAAATGGTAGAGATGAGTCACGCCAAGTTCCACACTAAGACGCAACAGTATATACCTAGAGCAATGTGTATAGTTTACTCAACTTTTTCAACTCGATTTTGTCAAGGTATGACTACCCAAACATGCGAACGCTGTTGAGAAGAGCAGACAATGTTTGCGTAAGCGGTTGTTCTCAGAAATGACGTCACATGCTGAGTGACATCATATAGTGTCTCACAAATGAATAGATATACATATGCCGTAGCACTCCAGCACATTCACACCAACGCGCAATTTAACTCCAGGCGACAAATAATGGTACACACGTCATGAGGTTAATTGCTTGCATCAACGTTGAAATATATAAAGAAAAATGTTTCTCTTCTTAAATAACACGTAATACAAAATTGGATTTTACTAAAATATTCCACGCACACATAACTCATACGACGTAAAGTTTTTACGTAATTCTGCACAAAGTCTTTTTCCTTTTGGCAATTTTAGGGCATTGAATTCACGAGCTTCAGGCACAAGACTTTGTGCTCCCACGTTCCTTCACATCTATCACAAACGATATTCGACGAAAGGCGTCGATCAGACCCAATGAGATTGCGTTTCCGTAGCATCTTGAATTCCAGGAGTATTTCACTCAGCTTTTCATGGATTTAATGTTACCACCATATAGTGGTTTTCGACTTTATATTAGGTACTGTCGATTTTTTTTTTTTTTTTTTTTTTTTTTTTTTTTTTTTTTTTTTTTTTTTTTTTTTTTTTGTTTTTTTTTTTTTTTTCTGTTATGTAATTATATTGTTAGTTCAGTCAACAAGTTATTCTGCAGTAATACAAGGTTCGCACACGGTCGCCAAAGTATAGAAAGTCCCCTGAATCATTGATACGAACAACCATAACATTTCTAATAGACATTCAAATTGTTATTGTAATTAGGCAAATATCTGCCAGCTGTTGCAGTACTTGTGATGAGATTGCTGTAACCATTTTTATGATCATATCTATGACCATTCATAATTATATCATGTTTCCAGGTTAAGTCCAATTTCATACCAGATTTTGTAGTTTGATATGAGAAAATAATTTCTACATAAACGACAGAATTGAATGTTGCAAAAGTTCAAGACTGAGCTTAGACAACAGTATGGGTTAATCCAATACGACAAAGATTCGTCTAACACAAGTTGTCATCATGGAAATGTTATCGAGAGTGTTACGGCCAGACTTTGTATTACCTCGAGATATTGCTGATATTTCCCTACCAAGGACTTCGTAAACGACTATTGCAGTTGTATTATATAGCGTGCTGTTGCAATAATTCCCCCAGAGGAGCGCCGTATTGAGCTGTAACACGCTGATATTGCGTATTGCAGCTAAATATCACAGTCAAACATTTTCTCGATGCAATACTAACGATCGCAATTATTCGACTCATCGACTGATTCCATTTAATATTCTAAATTATAATTTTGCGTCTATAGATCACATATTATATATCAAGACTGAGCAATGTGATGAAGCTGAGGCGCAGACGGCTTTCGCCTGGAGATATCATAGATGATAGTCCTTTGAATGATATATAGACGAACAGTCTGTCCCCTTGGGAATATTATCGTGGACCATATTAGAGTGCTTTGAGAAAATGATGAAATGGCATTTACACACGCTCGGGTAAATTCCCAAGAGGTTTTACTCTTCCTCTGTGTCACCTAGATATACATCAGGTGTTGGTAATAACATTTCAGAACTTCTGATTGATTCGCAATAATGAGAACGTAAAACATGGAGGTTTCAGGTATTTTTTGTCTGAGAATTCCACTTGAAATGTCATTCGGTGAACTGTATATATAAATATTACGAATCAACATTCAATTCGAATGTCAATTTCCAGACGGGAGTGCAAAATATTTCTTCACAAATATAAAATCGTGGTTCAATGGACGTCAAAGCATAAGCTTTCATCGCAAAATGCGACGTCAGGGATGTCGACAGGTGGCTTCTTCGCTCGGGACGTCGCTACTGCATAATGTAACTGCAAGTGTATATATATATGCGGGGAAAGGAATACGACGACAACGATGCGCGTGTCGGCTCGATCTTTCAGGTATATAAAGCTCTTTGAAGCGCTACATAGCAACCACCACACGGTATATAGAAGAAAAGATCTGGAAAAGAGCCGCGTTCTCACATTCACATTGACAGCCGAATAATTCTTTAGTGTTTTTTCAAAACCAGTAAAATGCATTTTAATAACACACATAAAAATCAGAGGAAAATAACTCGTCTGAATGAAAAAGCGTGAATAGGGATGTTATACACTGATAGGAGGATTTATTTGGGAGTATTAAATTGCATTCATCAAAACTCCTCTTGGAAAATTGTTTGAGACCAATGAATATTTATCGCCATTAAATCAATTGATGTTTTGATTTGAATGAATATTTATTCCTATCTTGTAAATATTCATTAACAACTAAGAAATATTTCTTTGATGAAAATTACCAACAGAACGCTGTATGTAATCATATGATCGTATAAATAACCAAATTGGATATCCTACTTTGCTAAGACGTTGACATTCGCTTGCTTGCGCTTATTTATTTGCACTTTAATAAAGATGTTAAAACCTTTAATATTTCAAATGATATTATGCGAATAATTTATTAAATATTAATCAATTATTTATTATATATTGATTAATATTTTTTTTAGTACAACATAATGTTCTTTGAAGAATAATTTATTAACTGTTGAAAAATTTTTATCTGATGAAGTATTTCTCAAACATTGAGACCTGTTATTGGATCCAAATTTGTGCATTGGTGAGTACATTCATATTCACCAATTCATCGGAAAATTTAATTCATATGATGAATCCTTTATCAGTGTACATTCGTCATCTGTACAACACACAATCCACTTGCATTTGCTGAGATATATTTACTCAGTTTGTCTCGGTAATAAACGTGTCGCTCGAAAACACTTACTCAAGTTCTGCAAATGCTACTGTTACTGTGACTACCATCACAATCGTCACCACTGCTACTACTATTACTATCTTTTCTATCAGTAATGAAATGCTACGGCTAACGAAAAATGAGCCCCCACAAAGTTACGCAGCGAGTAACACGATGGATTAACGATCTGCGCTGTCCAAGAACGTGAAAAAGTTTTAAATTATGCCGTCTACCGTCCGGCCCTACGAAGTCTATGTATATACGTACACCTTTCTAGTTCTTTTGCGCACTGATTTTACTGTGCTTATTCTTCATCTCCTGTTACAGTTACATGACCGATACAAAGCTTTTTTTCAACAAAAGTGCTCCAGTTTCTCATACTTTTTTTACTTTTTCTACTTTTTTTTTTTCGTTAATTTTTTTTTGTTTTGTTCACCTTCCACGAATGGAAAGGAGAGAAGCAAAGGATTTTTGCTACAATAACGGAAGAGAAAAAACGGAAGGACCATTCGGAGCTATATTCTATCACAACCTTCCCAGAGATTGGAGTATTTCTTGTTGGAAAAGAATCATATATGGTAGCATCCTCATCATGATCATAGCGGTGAATAATTATTTCCCGAATGAATAGAAAGATTTTTTTTTGTGGAGAATATGATACATCAGAAGGAAAGTAATTTAGAGAATTCTTCTCTGCCTGTCACCATCAAACAAACTCGTATTACGAACAATCGATCCCCGCGTGCGGGTAATTGATGCATGAATTAACCTCCGAGGTTAATGATAAGCATTAACGACTAATTGCTTCAAACCTCCTTCTTCCAGTTCTCGTCTACTCAGTTCTGTGTAGATATGTGTTAGTGCGTCTATATATATGTATATATATCAGTTTAGTATATGTGTGAATGTGCTTTCGTTCCATATCATTCCAGGGGTCTCTAGTCATCTGCATTCACGCTCATTAGCGATTCTCTTTCGTATAGTTATGCAAGGCGCGATGAAATTACCAAGCGATATAATTCACTCATCTCGGGGTGCCGCTCGCCGGGCGTTATTCATAGTAAAACTTATCCCAAAATATTCTCCAAGCACTCCGTATCATTACAAATGCAATCATCTCAGTAATCCAAATTGTCTTATGTTAAATCAAATGTTTCCCCATCGTATATGAAAAGTTTTCTTTAAATTTTCAAACAACACAATTTTCTATCAATTCAAATTTAATACAATCGTTCAACGTTTCACATTTTTTGATTTGTTACCAATTCTGGAATGAAAGATTTCATTAATCAATTCAGAAGTATCAAAACTTCCCTTACTGTCACAATTCAATGAAACCATATTTAATTGATAGCAAAAAATCTCTTTTACATTGTTTCATATTTTGGTAATCATAAAATTTCCAAATAATGCCTAAATCGAATATCGTTCCTACTCTCTGGTAATAAGAATAATGAAATATACAAGAATAATTGGATGAATAGCTATGGAAGTGACGAACATAGAGAAAGGTCGATCACTTGAAGAAAAGGTGTTGCAACTTGTGTCACCTTTTGCTTCAAAAAGTTAAAAATATGTACACTAAAATTGCCTGAGGTTATGATATACATTTATGTAGTGATGCCCCGTGTGCTGAAGGGCGTAATAAAGTGAGTCGTGAATGTTGCGATGTAAACCGTATACTAGTCCACACCAGAACACAAACGTATAGATCACGTCAGTTCGGCGTGTGAGGAACGCGCACAGCATATATATATATGTAAACATTTGTACATAGGCAGTCAGACGGCATATTGTGCACACGTTATAACGATATATACGCAACTGGATATAACGTTATCATCCGTGGAAGATGTACGCGAGCATTTTGTCATCGTTGATAAAGCCACGTCTGTCAAAATATATACACACAAACGCACCTATATGACGAGTACATATATGCACGTACATTATTGTTAGAATATCTCGATACAATCGCGGCAGAAATAGTAGCATACGATATGGAGTACAGAGAATAGACACACATATATCTGAATGGAAATTGTGTCTATATACTATGTTCGTTGCAATATTACATATTATGTGTATAAAATACACCACAGTATCATCTGTCAAATTACGTACGTAACAACGCCAGATATCGATTGATATGAAAATGGCTATCATCCCTCAATATTCAAAGCTAGTCGAGCTTATGCCGGCCAATCGATTCTGTCAATGAAAATCAGTATAAAGTAGCATCAATGCTTTTTTCTCTTGATGTTTTTTCTTATTGATAACAAAAACATAAATGAAGCACAAGTAAAAATAAAAAGTATGACGGATATCGTTTTAATTAGGATGACTTCGATTACAATCTAGAACAGACTTAAAAGGGGGAGGGAGTGAGAGAGAGAGAGAGAGAGATGCGTATTCGGATGTAAACACGTGGTGAATAAAGTGAGAGCTAAAAACGAATTGTGATAGTTGATAGGAGAACCGTTTTGGCATGTGCTGATGTGCGCGCGATTATACGTTCTTATACCTTGACATCCCACGGGAACGCCTACGTGTCTGTATGTATATATATACATGTTCGCGGAAACTAGTGTCGACGCTACCGACATCGTCCCACGGGAACGAACACCAGGCTCTTTTGCCATATATCGCCTCACGTCTCACAGTATGCATGTTCAGTCGACTATTCGCCATGCATTGAAATTTTGTGGCAAGCAAGCGCGAGCATCAGCTGCTTTCTACTCTACTGGAATGATATCTTCGCGTATATGTGTTCGTAGCGCATTCTCAAATCTCGTTTTTCTGATGTATCACGTATAACCACGTACTCTAGCGCCTTTAGGATGACATTCAATTCACTGCCTGTCATTGTATTCATTTCATGATCGTTATATATGTGTGTGTGTGTATACAATTTATATTTATCTGTCAGTCTTGATTTTGCGTGAGTGATAAAACTCTTTTTCGAGAGCACAGCCATGTGGATATAGTTTACTCGCACATTCTGTATTTGTTTGTTCCTGTTTGTTTTTTTTTGTTTTTTCTTTTTCATTTCATACGGGTATAGACATCACAAAAGTGGGCAAAAAATTGGATGGTAGATGAAATAAATATTTGAAATGATTGACAATTACATTTGTTGATCACACACATACATATCTCAATTTGTTGAAAATTTTAAAAAACGGCTCGAGTTACTATACATAAATAAATCAACATTGATTCCGGCCGCTGCATAACCCGCTCCCAAACCTCACTGCTTGCAATTAAAAGGTTAAGCGAAGGTTAATTGCATTGACCTCAACTCCCTACACTATAGGAGCATGGCAAATTGTGCCTTCTCAAGAGCTTAAATTTCGATGAATCGTTATCATAATTCTTAGTGAATTTCTTGTCGGCTCATACAGATCGTTACATTTCATTAGAAGAAATTAATGATTGCGAGTAATTCTATCGTGAATATTTATGTTCGTCGTATCTAGAATTATAATAACAGCAGAATCTCTATAAGCTTCAACGTAGATTCTGAATTCTGTCTGTTACCCGATACGATTTCTAGAAACAATAGAATGAAGGAAAATTGAAAACTGCTGCACTGCATTCATGTGCCATTCATTCGAAAGAATTTGAAACAGCGGAAGACTGAAACTAATCAGTGGAAATGTTCGGTAAATTAATCGTCTTTGAAGCTTACACACCAACATTGGAACCTTACACTATTGACTGTCAATGTAGTCAATAGAAGAAAAAAAAAAATAAAGGTTGAATGCGAGTCAATTACAACCGTAACAAGCAACATATTGATTTGTCCTTCAGTCGGATTTTTATGTAATTTCTTCTTACGATCGACACCCTTCATTTCCTAGTTTCTCTCACATTGGGAGTTTGTCTACGTCACGCCGTCTTTCACACCTGATTGCTTCTGTTCTAATTGGATTCTTTTTCGCTCGGTGGAGCAAGAATTTCTCAACAAAACACCAAAAGGGTGTTGGAAGTTTCACCTGAATAACCAAGAAATGAAAGATAATGTATAGATATATATATATATATATAAATGTAGTATAAGATTAAAATGCAAACACCTTCTGAAAAGCCTTTTGAAAGTCGAGTACTTTTGTGCAAATGAGATAAGGGGGTTACTCGCTAGAAATAATCGCATTTTGCTACGATGCTTGAAACATATACGACATTTATGTCGCTGTACACAATCCCTAAGATGGATGCGCAACCAAGCAGACATTTTTAGTAAAAGATGGCGTGGAAAATATTCTCTTGAGGGGTGAACAAATTCGTCACCGTACTCAAGAACATATATCACGATGCGGAGCCACGCTTTTGATGAAATACGTAATAGAATCTCCAGAAGAATATTAATGATTGGATTTCCAAATCTACTGATTCAATGATATAACCGATAAATTAATACCTAGCAGTCATCCTCAGAAGGCAACAAAAAACTTGGCGTGATTCCAAGTTACAGTTTCCATATATATCTCAACGATTCACTGTTTCCATCATTTGTTTGTACATGCGGTTTGGTATGTAATGTTTTGCGTATTATGTGCCTTGATGGTTTTGTCATCTTCCCATTGATGTTATTTTCATTACATCCAAAGTAAATAAACGCGTCCTGATAAATCATGAGAAAGCTCAGTAGCGTTAGTAACAACAGTACAGCACTGATTTATGCGCGGTCGAATGTACGTTGTTAATTGTGGGTGAATTGGAAAAAAAAATCAATGGTTTAACCGCACTAATATTTTCTCGACTCCAGCCGTGCAATTCGCTTTGGATGCCATATATCTTCGCAGACTACGTCTTGCCGCGTTATAAAATGCCGCAACCCTCACATCAAAACTGTATGTCAACATATATTCTTATATCGATGCATGTTCATTTATTGATCATACGAAACAGTCCATATAATGATGACAAGAGAAAAATTCATAAATCAATTTCCACATTAATCACGTCGAGGAAATGGAAGCAATTTGCGTACCAACAATCAACGACCCCTGGCGCGTTCCACAATTGCGATTCACGCGTTTGACGTAAAATTACGATACGTGATGGTAAACTATCAGAATTTTATTTATTTCACCACGTCCATTGTGTTCCATTATGAACATTGTAGCTACGTGAGAGAAAGAAACGTTGTAACAAATAATTTCTTAATCGATGATGGAAAAAGGAAAAATATGAGTCTCTGACAAGTTTTAAGGAGCTCGGGGGTACATCTTGAGGCCGCCCATCGCGATGAGCTGAAGTAGCAGACGCTTTTAAGTTGGCCGTAATTTCACGAATAAAGTTATAGCTACAACGAACGTGTACCCATGGGTCGCCGCAAACTTTCCTAACTTATGACCCAAACGTGCGTCCTTCTTTTACACTTCTCTTCGTGATTCTATTCCATCTCCATCGTAAATGTGGAAGTATATAGAAAATATGTAGATATATGTTTTGTGCTTACATGCCAATATCAACCTCTTAATGTTATGCGTACACATATCAAGAAGAAAGAAGATCGCGCTGGAGAAAATGTGAATATCATGAGTCTACCATTTGGCATGCGTTATTTGACTGTACCTCATCTTATGAAACGTGGGATATATATATACAAATAAGAAAAAAAAAACATAGACTTGAATTCTCTCGCGCCTAGACTACTATTCCACATACACTTCTCTCAAATATAATGTCCGTTTCGTGCGGCGCCGTGTGGCTCTCACTTTTGCATAGAGAGCAAAGTACCGATCGTTAAAGCTCGAAACGGGCGGAAGTTAGGTAGATTGGATTTATTGCTGGGGTAGATGGAGGCTAGTAATTTCTAGGAAATATCGGAAGATATCTCAGAGTAGGAGAAGAGACATCTTATATACATGCAGAGTGTATCTCCACATTTAAGAATAATTGACGGTAACTTCTATGTTTCAAGACATATTATATTATGAGACGCAATTGGAGAAATAATTGCGGTCACGCTTCACACCATGGATGATAGAACTGAAGGCTGAATGTACTATTAGCCAAGAACCCTCGTATAGTTTCCATTCCTCTAGATGAGAAATAGTCCTCGAAGCTCTTTATACGCGGTGAGGGGAAATATTTTATATTCATTTTTTAGAGTTAATCGATGCCTATTAAAAAAGACGAATTTTCTGGTTTCAAATATATCTTGGGATGATATGACACTGGCAGTGTATTTTCATACAAATTATCTTTAAAAATGAGACATTTGATAGATCGAGTTTTAACAGAAGAAAAAAAAAAAACATATCATCGAGTGCACGAAACTTCTAGAAAAGTAAAATACTAAATTCCCGATTTTCAAGGTACACATCGTCTGAAAATCCGTATGTTCCTCAAGGTAGTTACTCTTTGTTCCAAAATGATTGTGGATTTATTTTCCAATCCAGTAGTCTGTAACTTGAATTAAAGTTTCAGACTAACACAAGGCTTTCATCATACATGAATTGAATAAACTTGTACGGCCTAGTAGAATAATCTGTTAAATCATTTCTTTGAAAAAAGATGAGCTACGAAATTAGAGCAGTCCATTTCGTGCTAGTTTATGAATTCTCCTATATCCACACGTCGGCGTAAAAATTTTGCTGATGTACTTTCAGAGAATTTCTCTGATGTCGACTATGAGTAGGACAAAACATTAAAAGACCCGGAAAATTATTGCCTCTTGCTATATTGTGAATGAAATGTATAAAGTCATGAACATAAAGTGGTGAGAATATGCTAAATGTATACAATAGTACAGGAGCAAAAAATAAACACGAGGTACGATTCACATAAACGAAAACCTAATTTGAATTATTACAATCTGCAATCCTCTATACATATCTACACTTCAGCTTCAGTGCAAGAAACGACGATTACCATGGAGACTTGCGGTCCCGTGAATTATTCCCAGATACATAAGAAAACATCCTAGAAGCAAACTCCCGTGGCGCGGACACGTGTATCAGTTGTAGCTATGCATAAACTTATTTGGAATACTATATAAATATTTTCGATGAAGAATGAATAAATATATGAAAAAGCAGTATTCGATGGAAGACGAGTTGAATGTCATACATGTGTCTATATTAATGAGAAATTCAGTAGAAATGAAGCAAAATTACTTACAAACTCACAAATTGAGTTTGTAACATGAACTATAGCTGAAGTTAAAGTCGTTTGATGACATTGAGAGTTAATTAAAGCCCCAGAAAGGGCGGCTACAGAATAATGCTTAAAGTCAAAGATATTCACAATATTTTTATTTCTTCTTTTAAATATAATACCCAAGTTGTAAAACGCTATGACAACCGGGGCTCCAACATCTCAGATATTCAATCTTGTATCACTATTCCTCTGTGGAAACTTCGATCCGCTGTGGATACTGTCGCGCGATCTCACTTTCCTCCTAAATTGGTGTTCCAGATGTCATTTAAATTTCCATGGTTGATGTACGAATGTCTATGGACCATACCTCTTAATTTCTGAATCAATACACCTTGTTGTCATGTATAAGAATTTAATAAAGACGAATACTCCTTATGTCGTGAAAACAAACGGAATTATATCATCAATTAGTATAATGGATAGCAGTCAATGGTGCGGAGCGTATCTCATCCGATAATTGATTGCAGTTATACAGCGACAGGAGATGGGCATGTAACTGTACCTACTGGAGTGTTCGCAATATCCTGGAACACATGTTAGATTGGAGAGTCCAACAAATACGGTTAGTACCCTCAATCTCGTTTCGAGAAGGGTGGCAAGGAATATTAATTGTAACCACCCTGCTTTGTGAAAGAATAAAAAAACACAATTGAAGATTCGGGTGAGCCCCTGTTGGAAAAAGTTTCAACATTTCCTTCGATGAAAAAGGATATTAATTCAATCTACCTTTTCATTCCAACCCCTGGCAAGTTGAAAATGAGATTTATTTGAAAACATGTTCTGAAATGTCACGTAGTATAAATAAAGAATTGCATCAAAATTGGTTCAGTTGTTTTGTGAGGAATGATAACTTTTTGAGGATCAATTATTTACTCTAATTCATAACTCCGATCCATAGAATTTGCCAGTTTGATTTTGGAAAACCATGATTACAGTAATATGATGAAATATGGTAACAATATAATATTTACGAACGGTTGTTCCAGCCCACCACATCGATATGGTCAGTGTACTCATCAGTTGTCTTGCGTGCGGGGCTCAAAAATTTCAATATATGTATTCTTTAACACACTAGAAACAATGATGTGAATGATGCTCATTGTATAAATATGATCCATTACTCAACTTTTGTTATGAAACACTGTGCCATAAATGAATTCCAACACATGGGAACATATCGACGAAAATAATATGCTAACACATAATTGAACCGATAGGGTCATGTGGAGCAAGTGTGCGCAGTGGGTAAGAGTGCGCAATTCCATGTATTTGGGGCTCAAATGAATGGGTTTGCGCACTCTTACCCACTGCGCACATTTGCCCCACATGACTCTATATATATTTTTAGATTGAAAGAAAAAAGGAATTTCATTCGTCTATTGAAACATATAATGATGCGTATATTGATTCATATGATGTGGAATATAGTTGAAATATACTCATTCTACCACTGATATTCAAATATATTCATTGCTGCCGTATCGGACTACTATTTACATGAATACACACTGATAGTCGGTGTTGACACAACATTTTGCGTGACCCAGACGCCTTCGACTCCTACTCATCATTCTACCATGAACCAATTATCATACAGTGCTGCAACCAGTTGTGTTTAGTTTTTCACGTGCGTAAATACCACTCACTTGTTATGAGATGAACAGGGAGGGGGATACGTCGAGCAAGCCGGACTATTCGACATAATAGCAAACAAAATAACATTCAATTAAAATATTGAATATTGGGTAATCGTATTGAATCAGAATACACATGGGATAACATTTATAGTATATGATCGTGCTCATCTGGGTTGAATCAAGCCACGGACGAATAATGAAATGCCATCCTTTGGAGTATCTATTTTTTCATGATAAAAAGGTATGAAAAAATGCAAAAAAAAATATCCAGAATTAAATTTGCTAGATAGAGAAAATTCGAATAAGTAACAAAATTGATTTTGTGAACTTCTGAAATACTTCAATTCGGCATGTGCATAACTTTGAGTTTTTGCATATATTCAATTTTAACCTATATTATTTGCATATTGTTAATCAGGTTCATACTATGGTCAATAACAGGATAACCCTTTGCGAACGTCGCTCTCATGAGGTTCGACAGCTGTCACATCCTGACGTCATACCAAATACGTTGACATGAATAACTTTGAAATATGTCTGTCGTATAAAATAAATGGGATATGTGTAAGGCGCGATAATGTTTGTTCTTAAACGATACCTCTATTCCAAATTGGATTTTTATACAATGTCTCAGCCATTTGGTATATACAATTTTTCCGTGTTACGCATAGACATTGACGCACGATATATTCATGATTGAAATATATATTAAAAAACATCCCCTTTATTGAGAATTTATTTGAGAATATATTTGCAGATATTCATTATGATGACACTTTCGGGCTTTACATATTTTGATAAAACTTTTGGGATGATCTAACTCCACATTATGGCACACAAATCCTTGATACGATGGCAGCGGCTGACATGTATACGTGCAACCAACGTCAGATAAATCACCATTATACGTAACAAACGCTGTCATCGATGCCTCGATTGCATTCATGCTGATGCTCCACGCGTATTCATATATACATATATTATAACTATAATACGTAGCTTTTGTGCTGATTTATGATGCATGATGTACGCCACTCTTGTGAGTGTGCGCATGTTGCACCCGAAAATTTATCTTGGCTCATCTCTCCATCCCCCTCTACACCCACCCCTTTATCTTTCATAACTCCAAAGTCGTTTTATACCCTAGAGAAGCTTACAACAACAGGTGCGCCCGCGGTTAACGTTCCCGACATTCTATAATCCTCAATGTATCCCACGCACATTAAAGCCCCGGAGCAAGCTATCGTGTTCTCTATAAACATCGCAAGAGGATATGTATGCAGCAAGATTTTGATGACGGGTAGGAGAAAGCAAAGTGGGGGCATCATCTTCAGTATAGGAATACATATTTGTTACGGAGAAAAATACATCAGTCATGCTTTATCATCCGAGTGTACATATTGACAACTTCATCGATGTTAAAAGTATTTTTCTCAATAAAGATTTCTGGGACGTTGTTTGTTATTATCAGCATGAATATTCCGAGTCTGTTTTATTGAATCTTTTATATTGAAAAGAGAGTCTAGAAATATTTGTTTTCCCTCAGGGGCTAAGCACTTGAAAAACTGCAGTTTTCTTTGGAATTCATTTGAAAAAAATTATGAACATAATTCCGGTCTCCAATTTTCTAGGCATCGTCCCAACTTTTGACTCTCAACTGGCAAACAGAAAGAGAAAACTTCTATGTTGTTATGTATTTTGTCGAGTGCCTTTCCATGAGTTTCTTTTACTTGCAGTAATGGAATGGATTTTTCAAAATTTATTTCTTTCACGTATTTTACTTTTATGATATTATAATTTATTCTTGGTGCAGCCAGAATATTTGTTGACTCTTTATCAATTCGAATATGCTTGCGTAATAGTTTATAATTTATATTAAGCCCCTGATAAAATAAATTGATTACGTGGTTCGGCGTGAACTGCGGTATTCCTCTTATACAGGACTAAAACCAGATGGTTTCAGGGTGCAAAACATGTTGCAGCATTCAAGTGATGAGTAATTGATAGGATGTTACTTACAACATATTACGATGCACAATACACAAAGGAAATCCTGAAATCCTCTGCATGGCTATTCCTCCGAAGAAACATGAGTTTGATTGCTTTCAGATTCAATCTCCAAGTATAAAAGCAAGAGAGCTATGTGAAATCAACATTGTTTCAAAGAGAAATCTACGAGAAATTTCAAAAACCGGGTTCAAAATTGTGATAGGTCACCTCTAATAGACATCCAGGACATGGAATATTAGCATATGTGATGATGCGCCAAGAATTCCGTAGTGGAAATCAACAATAAAAATTCAAGACAATCACGTCATCATTTTCCTCTGATACCCTTTTTTTTGTCAGATACCTTCACATCACTCGAGCAGATAATCAATACTCTGATAGTGAACGGTACTTCGGCAGGCAACCTATAATTGTTAAAGTTGTTGCATAAATATATTTTTATTATAAAATGTTGAGCTTTCTTCTAAGAGTATATACTACGAATGTTTATCCTGGTGACGAGTTTGCAAATATTCTTTTTACTTGTTGATCCGCAACTCTATTGGATATACCTGGTTATCACTGTATATTAGAACTTCAAACTGATATGTTGATTGCATACCATCCCAGGTTATCCAATTCTTCAGCAGGAATCGTTTGGTGAATTCGCAATATAATTAATTTCTGTTAATAAAAGAATGAACATCAGCATGAAACATTAACCGAAAATGATGTCAAGATGTGTATAGACTGCCACGTAAAGTTTCTGATGTGGCTAAATTCAGAATTTCATGAATACATTGTCATATAATTACAAGTTGAAAACGATCAAATAACTATTTATAGGCTCACAAGATTGAAAATAGTTTCACAAGATATGTTAACACGCAAATATACGAGAAAATTCGTGCATTTTTATTTTTAATTAACCATAAACAAAACTGAATGACCCAATGAATATAGCCGTGCCCACTTTTATCATGCGCTGAAAATAAATCAAGACTTATCCGATTTTTCGTAGAAAGTGCAAGCATACCTCTCTTGAGTAAATCGATTTCTCGCCTGTGGTTTGTGCATATGCAGGTATATAATTGCCCTTTCTGATCGTATTCACTTTTTTTTTCACTCACCCACACTCAATCTCTTCCTCTGTCTCCCTTCCTCGCACACTCTTAATGCCTCAAGCTGATTTCCTGAACAAGTGATAAACATGAGTAATACACACACAGCGTTGAGAAATAATTTGCAGTAGAGAGTCGAATACTCTCTTACATACGCTCGCACCGTAGCCGCTATATACGTGTTTAGAGTTCAACACGATCGTGTCTATTTATTTTTCTTTCATCGCATACACCACACCAATATTAATATATAATCATGGACAATATATATATGTAGTTTTGAATGCATGAATTACCGTACATCTTTCATGTGTTTGCGATCGAGTTTATGTCTCAGGAACAGAATGAAAATCATGAAAGACATTTGAAAACGCCAAAAAGTAGTTTTCGATTGTAAGGTGATATCTCGATTGTATGACGCCAAGAGTGCACTCAAATACGTATTTATACACACACGCGCACACACACATATATACACAATAAATAGACGGTGACAAACCGTTTCGCAAGCGGACCGGACATGTTGGGTGAAAGGGAGTCTTCTTGACAACGAAGGTGCATCAACCCAATGCAATCCTAGAACAAGGATTGCTCAGCAAATAACTTGTCTTCTAGCGATGTGTATATATATCATTTGAGACAAAGAGAGAAGAGGAAGAAAGAGAAGAAAAGAGAGATAGAATGCGCGTGACTTCTATTACAATTCCAACGAAGCCGATGCGACTGGAAGGTTTTAGGATTGTCTTCCTTCTATAAGTCTTTCCTAGTTACCCGTCGTCGCACTTGCAAACTCAAAATGTCCGATTCCGTTTCCGCGATTTCGTCTTCCAATACCATGGGACTTTTCTACATTGTGTCAGTGTATATATGTAAACGTGTGTATATTGACAAAGAAATAGAGTTCTTTATATTGATTGTATCCGTGAGTGAAATTTTTTTTATATTATTCTTGAACTAAATTTATACACAATCATATGTATTGAATCACGTCACGTTTATATTTTACTCTCTTCCCAAAACCTCTCTGATCAGCTTGATGTGAGCGGACTCGATATTATGAAAATAAAAGCATATTGCTGTGACTATTCAACGATAAAAGCTTTTATATGGTGAATAACTATCGCATTTGTGTGTTTATTTTTGTTTTTTTTTTGCTCAAAATTTTTTTTTCCATTTTCGGAGGAGCCTTTCCACTAACCAAGCTCATGACAAGAAACGAAATGTTGCTGGTGGTATGAGTCGTCTTTTCAAAGTGCAGCAATTAAATAACTGGAATTGTTGAAATGCGCAATAAATATCACAGTCGAGAGTCTTCACCCGGATGCACAACACGCGTATATACGATATCTACCTCTGCCGTTCCCTTTTCCCTACATCGTCGGGCCGCGCGAGGCATCCTCGGTCGTGAAACGTGTGGTGTGCGACGCGGATATTTATAATTTCCAGTATAAAGCCGTGAGGAATAAAGGAAAGAAGAAGCATACACAGTGGAAAGAATAAAGTGGAGAAACGAATAAGAACATGCGTGGCCGCGAGGCTTTTGCATAGAAAACGAACGAGTTTAACGATGCACCTGCACGAGCAAAATATCCTTCCATGTATTTATCTCTTTCATTTTCATACACATACACTTTTGTATTTTGCAGAGAATTTTGCGCATATTATTACGAACGTGACAGGTAATATTGCTTTGATACCAAATGGTGTGACTAAACACAATGGCCCATCACAAACTATGACTCATCAGTTCTCTCCCGTCGTCACCTTTGCAACAGAGTACTGTATATGAGATCAGTATATACATGAAAATATCATTCCACCTCTAAAGTTCATGGCATCGAATGAATAAACGCGAGAGAACAGGAACTTGTACGATTAATGATGACGATGCAGACTCGTGAATCGATAATAGGCTCGATCAATTCTGGAGCTAGTTGATGTATAAATGAAAACGAGCGCGTTGGGGCGCGATGTTGTGCTATACAGTTTTTTTCCTCCTCACATATACTTTTCGTGTTGCTGATGAGAAGGTCGCGCGTTAAAAGTTCGTGACGCAGCGAAATCGCGTGCTGATGTTAGAACAAGCTCAAACGCTCGCGCGCGCGCGCTGGTTATATTCCCTGGACAGGTAGGGAAAAGAAAGAGGGATTAGGGCCACCATCGCCGCGCTATAAGTCGTGATTCTAAATGTCAGTCGATTCTTGGCATTTCATCTGCGTTTCGCACGCCATCACAACAAAATGAGCCAGTGAATTTTGCTGCCACTCTGCTCGAATGTAAACCTCTATACCTATACATATTATATAGGTACGAAGGTATATATGTATATCCCTTGATGGCCACATTATTTCTACCTCGAGAACCCAAATTGATCATCCGCAGTGGACTTTCAAGCCCGTCGGGACCATTAATGTTAGCTTTGAGAGTACTCGCCACCTTCCCTGCTCTGTTTTTTTTCTTTTTTTCGTATAGATTCTAATGACTGCGTTGGGGTTTCGTCAATTGTCTTTGACATTACTACACAAAAAAGCTGACGAACATCAGAAACAAGAGACAGAACAGCTGTTTGCATTCTCTAATATCATACTTTCGCTTTTTTTTCCTTTTTCCCCATTATTTTCACCATCACTTTTCGCTTGTTTTCATTTCTCTTATCTTCAGACACATATTCTTATAAACTGCTCCTACCCATCATTAACACCCCACTATGAGCGATCTCATATGTGAGTTCCTTCTATACATTATCGTCAATTCTCAAAGAATACAATTCCATATACAAAGGACTTTTTCGGATCGTAAAGGAATAGAACATAGTATAAATCGAGATCCCTTTTTTTCTCCGTCTGACGTTCCCAACGTGTCTACTGACGAGAGCAAAGACGCGGAATAAGAAGGTGACAAACTTGTCGTGACATGTTACACTAAGGAGAATGGGAAGAACCAACGAGTGGGGATAAGAAGGATCGTGACCTCTTGTACTTTATTCCTTCTTTCGCTTTTTCCCAATCCTTAGAGGAAAGTCGTCTGATTGAAATACGCCAGGAATTGATATAAGAACTACAAAGGGCATGGGTTTCAAGTATATGATTCTATATTTTATGTCATTCTTGATAAAAGATTTTTGGATATCAATTATCCAATGCGATTAGTGGTAACCTTCCTGACTCCCCGTTTTCTTTTTTCGTCATCGTGTGCGGTCTCATTCTTATTTGTATGTTCATTAAGGTGCTCAATCAATTTTTATTCATAGCAGTCATCATATCAACGATCAAAACGAAAAATTTGGGTCCCCGATTAATATCATTCAATAATGATTAACTAATGATAATTTACTACGCCTTATGGAAATGTTCCATAAATTTTATGTAAATGAAATATATATGTACTGTATATATGTATATTCTCGACACTAATAGGAAAGTTTGGTTGTCAACACAGAATTTATTTCAATCGTTTACCCTCAATTTGTTCGATGGTTATGAGATTTACTAGCTGTTGCGCTCTGTAATTCTAAACCAAACTAATTAAACTTCAGATAAACAATTTGTAATGCTACATCAATTAATGGAGAACGAATCCAATCTTGGATTGAACCAAATGATTTTCAGGCAATAATCATAAAATTTCATTTGGAAGAGCTTTCGCAAGATCATGTATGATGTTCAACGCTCTTCCAAATATGATGATAGCACAAACATGATTTATCGACCAAATTAAATCCAACTTTGATTCGACCACTGCATCATTTACGCTTGGATATTCTTCATTTAATGAAACATCAACACGCATCAATCGTATATTGCCCTGATTTTACGTGGATCACATACTCGAAACATTACTCCCACTAAAAAGACAACGTATGTATATTTTCGTTGAATATAATCACGTGATTAGTCCAAAACATTCACTTGTTTCCAATCACAATAATATCACTCAATAACTGTCCCTACCTAAATTACCTACAGCTTCAACGAATCCTTACATAAATATGTTTTTCACTTGTGAATTTAATAAAGCCGGTGACGACAGTTACAATACGTGAGAAATGAATTGAGTCCAACAAGAGTCTACAGGTGTGAGCATCCGTGTAAAAATGCTACTGTAATTGGCATATGGAAATGAGTAATATATATTTATACAATAATTTGATTGTCAGTATATTATTATTCAATTATATATTTGAAATAAATAATTTACCTATTAAAATTATACAAATTATAATATTTGTAATCATATTTGAGTAGTATCTACATTATTTTATTCTTCTTCATGTGACTCTAATACCACACTCAGATAAACTCTATGTCTTACTGACTGTGACGCAGCAATTTAGGCATTTGACCCATGGGTCTCCGGTGGGGTTGAACCATTTAACCTCTCTGCGAGCCAATGTCTTAGTCTATAGATGTTGAGGCCGACTCGTTACGCGCCCACACACGCGTGGATTCTTCTTCCTGCACGCGTGCATACAATCATTTCTTCTCCACATATACATATTGCCAACAGTCTTCTATAATTTCTACTTGTACATGAATAATTTCATGTGGGTGCGCATACACACATATATAAGCAAGGGAAATAAGTAATGTTTGAAATATTAAAGTGTCCTCTTTAGTGTGGATATATATTTATCATTTCCGTTATTTTATCTATATCCAATGTCATGTTGTATATGTATATGTATAACATATCGTTCTATGCGCGACCGCATGCCCTAGTTTGTGACCGACTGTTAATTATCAGTAGCTAATTGACGGCAGAACGTGATCTGAAAGCAATTTTGTTTCCTCGATAATCGTAAAAAAAAATATACGACAAGATGATGGCGAGAGAAATATATCTTCGTGACGACATGAGATAGATCTCGTGTTTTTACACAGTGTGCCTGCATGCAGGGGAATTATTGAGGCCACGTTCCAAGAATGAATCATCTCCTCTGCTTGATAATATCCATCACTATCTTAATATACATATGTATAGAATATAGGTATGTGTGTATTACCTTCTCTTAAATGCATCATCATTGTGAGTGGTGTCTCGTGTTGACCGATTATATTATATGCATGTTTTGTGAGTATGTACACAGACGCGCGTGGCGAATGGCGTGAGAAGGCAGTGCAGTCAGTCATATATATATACGTGTTAACAAAGTCATATAGATAGTAGACGATAGAGCAAACAACTCAGAGAAATTTGCAATGAAAGCTCATATCCCGCACTCATGTATTTCTTGATGAATTGGTAATGAAGACATAGTTAGGCAATTATTTAAGGATAATATATTATATGCAGTGTAGTGTGAACAAATTAACTATGAAAATTCTTAATACATAATCGTGATACTGTCTTTCATTGAGATATTGAAACACATGTACATCGAAATAGAAATAAGATTGGTATACTAACGGAATAGTTTATGCAGATGAAATGAATATATTCGTATGATATTTTTCACGATTTGTTGATGAATTTTAACTCCTGTGCAAACAAAACCCTTAACAGTATGCAAATTAACAATTATTTTATCATTATTGTAATTGGAATTCCAATCGATTTGAGCGACAACCGATGTCCTATTTTCAAATCAATGTTTCTCCAATTCATTTCAATAGTCAACATGATACACTCTGCCACAGCTTTTTAGCGAAATGTTTCATGAGTTAATATTCCAATAATTTATATAAATTTCCAGCGTATTTCATTCGCTATTATTCATTCAATTTCAGTTTTGATAGGAATATATGCAATACAGTAATTGTGAATCAGAAATCGGAATACCTCTATCATAAAGTTAGATAAGAAAAAAAGAAACGAAATTAATCTGCTGTTTTTTCGAATTCTGGCTCTGAGTCAGAATAAAACATTCACATCAATTTATCATCCATACATTGTTATCATTTTTTCTTTATTTTTGATCCATTATTATCAAATTTTTATTTTTTTAACAGTCATTGTGATCGATAAGTATCATAGATGTAAAATCACAGTATTTCAACTCCTCATTTATCCTCTTGAACTCTTCATTAGTCACTGCTAACCTTGTTAATTATATTTTCATTTGCCACGTCTATGATATGTGGTTGTAAACAAACGAAAATTTTAATGGCTCATTCATTTAAAAAGCATCCGATTCCAGATTTACGTTGAGTAAAATGCATATTTAGTAAGCATTAATACATTGAACGGTTGGAATGAAAATACAATTCAAATGTCCGCACATATTCTGAAGATGAATATTCATCACTTCCTAAATTCAATGTTTTCCCAGTGTGAAGTGAGTGATTTCTATTGCTGCTGTTACATTATATAATCTATACAAATACATATGATAGAATAGATTCACCAGCGTATAAACATAATTCCAATTATCATTGAATAAAAATAACTAAGTCTATGTCTATATATATTTATATTCATGTGAAACATTAATAGTTCAGCATAGTCATGGCTTGACAAAATGAGAATGAATGGAAAATGATGTGATGGTTGCAAATATACATCTGTATATGCATTTATATTTGCAACAAGACAGAAGTCGTTTGCACGACAACAGTCTATACTGGTTATAATAAACAACAAAGAAATTATATACGTATGTACAATATACGAGAGAGCTCCTCTCGCGCCTTCAAGTGTGTGGCATACGTTACGAAGCTTTAATGGTGTGAGTTGCAGATCGACGATGACTACAACGACAAAGAAAACGAAGACAAGGGTAAGAAAGGTGAACAGAAATGTCTCGTACGGTAAATCAATGGCTGGTGCCCTCGTTCTCCGACAAGTGCATATATATACATATATACCTTTTCTAATCTATATGTATATACAAATATATATATATACATATACATATAAACTATATATTTTACTTCCTTGTGAACGGACGTAACGTCGAGACACGACTGTTCACCTCCTGTACTCCCAGTGAGTTGAAAAGCCTTTCAACGAACAAGTGAACCGTGTCTAATATTGCAATTCTCTTATCTTTTTTTCTTTTTCTTTCTTTTTTTTTTTACACTTCTATTTTGACTCTGTTTTATCTATAGATCTGAATAGATGTGTAGACTTCTGTACAGATAAATGTAGACCTATTCGGCGTATAGAATAATTTCAGAAGCCTGACACAACCGTCTCGAACCCCCATACCTAAGTGTAAATAGCCGAGCAGTTACTATAACGTAAATCGGGTGATTTCCGACCCAAAGTTGTTTCAAACTAGTATATTCAACCCTGTGTCCTTCATCCCTCGCTCTCTCCCTCCCTCCCTCCCTCCCTCCCTTACCGTATACTTACATTCTACCGAGCTCAGCTCAACATTGAATAATGCATATAAGCGAAAGTCTGGCAAGCCAATAATTTAATGGCATATATCTATATATGTTTATATGCATGCACCTAAAGGACGGAAAACTTTGCAAACGATTTGAAAGAATTCTTGTCGATGCGAGCATTGCATTCGAGAAACGCAAATCCTTTCCATACATATAAATATTTTTTCGTTTTCAGATGCGAACAAATCTCATGGCAAATCGATATTCAAACAATTTTTCGATCTATTATTTTTATTAAATGTTATAATGCAAAATTGATTCATATGAAGGATATGTAGACCTCTAGGAAGGAGAAGGGAATTTGATTTGCGGCTCAATTGTCACATATCAGTTGGAGTATACAAAAACCTTCAATTGAAAACACAATGACCAATTGAACAAAAATTTTAATTCAGTTAATTGTTCTAATTCGAGTACGTTTATCCATAATTTTAATCCAATTCCTAATGAACATCATTGACTTCTTGATAGAATCATTTTTCCTCTGGATGTGTATATATTTAGATGACAAATATTCATATGAGTAAATAAATATTCATAGAAAAATAATATCCGATGAAGAATGAAAATAAATGATGTATAATAATGCTCACCTCTTATGCGATGGGCATGATAAACGTCTTGTCACGTTTGAGCTGTTAATTGCGCACAAACACAAACTCTTCCGCACGCGCCCATGAACTAACGTGAAAATGTAGCTTCATATATAATAAACAGTATAGGTGGTATGTGGTATATGCAGTATAGATCGCGCCACGATTATCTCCCCATACGTATATGTGAAGAGCGTAGAGCTGCACACAGGTTGTTGCACATATTGGCGAGAGGCTTTTATTTATTCTACGCTGTTTTGCATAACTGTAGTTTCATTGCTGACTATTTGTATGAATATATTTCGCTACTGTTCTATATGACGAAAAGAAGCCATAATGAATATTTTTTATTATGATAGCAGTAAATCTGATTTTTGAATCCTCATTTCATCTAATTGGGATCCATATAACGTTATAGATTATCTCCATGCAATTCTTGCACGTGTCTAATTGTACGCGTAAATGATAATCACCACACACTAGTCCTCATATATTTGCTACCTGTGTTTACAAAAGGCTGATAACTGGAGGTAGAATCGCGTTTCCCAGCTCGTTTGAAATCTACATGTGTTTCTCATCATGAATAATAAAATATACGTTACGACAGAAACGAGAAAATAGAACACTCGAACCCGTTAACGCTTACCACTAGATACGTTCCATTTTCATCCATACACTGACAATCTTAAATATACGCAATTCTGCATCGAATGTTCAGTAGCGGAAAGATCTAAAGACATCACCATTATGATTTGGTATATTAAATGCTTTTTTATCTTCATTACCAATTATTTGATATATTTCTCATTCACTTGAAGTCACGCCAACAATTATCTTCAATAACATTCTTTAAATGTTGCATATCCTTTTTATTAACTAACGCATTCCTTATTTGTTCTTGTTACAGGTAAGCTCATGTGATGATGAATGGACTCTGCTGAAATCCGATGATGAAGTGAAGATTGATTCATGTCACGATAAGTAAAGCACAAAAGAAATATGTTGAAATTACCACCAACTATTCTTGTGGGTTTTGGGGGAGATTTGAATTCCTTGACATTCGCATATTCAAGGAGAAGATAAAAAGTTCCAACTCGCAAGATACACATAGAAGCAGAAGCCGAGATTGGGTGAGACGTAGCAGAAGTCGTACGATGATGAAAATTCACCAGCCGCGTTGGGTTTTGTAAAATATATGAAACTAGAATAAAACACAGCTCATCTTCGCATTTATGTATATATATGTTCTATATTGCATAAGAATGTGCATATATTCACTATTATTGTTGTTTCAGCAGAGACTATGTAGTGACGTTCAAGAACGGAAATGAAAACGAAATCTTACAGAGAAACATGCATAACAGCATATTGTTAAGAAGCCTATGTAAAGTTTAGATGCAAAACCGTATGAATGCCACACTGTTATGCCCTGCATCAATTCAAAATGGAGACAATACATTTTCTTTGGTGTCCTATAAAATTCGAGGATGAGCATCTTTCATCTGGTTCCCATGGATAGACAATATTTAGTCTCTTTCAAAAATACCAAAATTTGGTTTCATTCTTTCGAAACATTTAAAAAATTGTGGTCATTGAAAGATTTCGACAATATATAATCTTCATGAATAATTCTATCCTTTCACTTATTCTTTGAATCATAAGACGCTGAATGAAATAGAAAGTTTTCATGGTTCATGCAGCTTCTGGTAAATGATTTTATGAATTAGTGTGCGAATTGAATGAGCTCCTTCCGAATCGAATCGAATCGAAGCCTCAACTTTAAAGATATTGTGGTTGCCAGTCTGAGAATTGTCGTTTGTGACACAAGTGCTGAAAGTGAACGATTTCTCACGAGTTTGAAGATTGTAGCACGTGCAAGACGCAAATGCTGCAACCACACGAAAGAAATTTCGCACGAGCAAACATTACAAACGAGAGGTTAGAGAAAAACGTGTCTAAAGTTCTCGATAGAAATTTGTTGATACCTCGCGTGTTGGAATACAAATCCTCAGTGACCATATCAAGAAAGATTTTTTCACATACTTACTGGAGAAAAATCAAAAGATGTTAGAGTGTGAAGAAAAATCAAGTTTTTCGTTCGAACGACAAAGACGGTTAAAATATAATCATTTTTTAATAGAAATGAAAAATGTTCCATGGATGTCTTGATCATTATTTTTGTGATCGAAATGATATTCATATATCATAATACATTAAAAATTCTTATTTTTATCTACGGTGGTTGATGATTCAAAGTACTCAATTTCGAAGTTTTCCTACATGTCACAATATAACGAAATTTCATGGGTTATGAGAATTTTAATATCAATTACTTAGCCTATCATATAATCTCATAAAGCTTCATTCACTGTTGGCTGTGTAATTCCCTCCTCCACTATAATAATTCCACTATAATAAATTGAGTCGATGCTTTTCGTTTTTGTACTTTCCAATTTTTTTTTCATCTGAATCCATGTTATAATTCATTAATGAAACTTACCTGCATCGAGACAAGCGAATGCATCAAAGATGATGCATATTCCACTCCATTAAATAACTAAGCATATTACATCATTTCATAACGAGGGAAAATAAGCGTATGTTTATGTATTCATGTACATTCATCACGTTTGTTAATGTATAGAGCATGACAGACAAGAACGTGATAATAACATTTAGCATTGTACAATGTGTGAGATTAGTTGTTGGTACAGAGATCGGACAGGTCGTGGTGTTGCTATTTAAAGCAACCTGCCCAGAGACAAATTGACTCGAGCGTTTGTATATATATATATATATATATATATATAGATTCAGATATGTTACATTGCGATGATAACGAGCGTGAGATAGACAAAGAAAGGAACAAATTATACACATATATGGGGAAAGGTCCCAGGCACTCAACAACCGCGTGAAAATTCGCCACATCCAATATAGTGTGTATGCATTGGTAGCTCTCGCTTGCATTTTCTCTTTGTATCTATATATATATATATAAACCGAAGTCTCTACGGGCAAAGCGACGAATGCCATTCGTGGGATTAGTTGGCACTCGGGAATTGAATCTGCACGACTATCCCTGGGGAAATCGTTCGCATTTGTCATTGTGGAGTCCGTGGAAGATCCAAGTTGCCAGAGTGAGAGGATAAAAATATAATATATATGTATATATATATTGTATTAAATTCGTTTATGACGCGTCAAAGATATACATTGTCTGGGATAGAATTTTCTCATTCGTTAAAAAGCACAAGGGAACTAGATAAAGAGAAAAAGAGAGAAAGAGAGAGGGATAGGATACTGAGGTGGAAATTAGAAATAAACATCAACACACATTTATGTAAATACAAAGTCTATAGTTTCACACAGGGATCAAGCACTCGTAGCCCGCGTTTGGTACAACATATAAGTGCGACATAGCCACGGGTAAACAAAAATTACCGCAAACGATGTGTATGTGTGCGTGTGTAGCTTGCGACGAACCCGTATATCTTTTTTCGCGTCCACAGCCAATGTAATATACGTTCAGGCGATTATCTCGTGTGGGAAACGACGACATTTATCCCTGTGACCAGGTGTGTATACCTATCCTATAATATACCTTTTGAAATTAGCAGTCACAACGTACGGAAAGTACCCGCAAGTGCACATGCATTGCGGCCTATGGCAGGGGTCCCTAGTGACTGCCACAGTCTGTAGGTGTACTGGGGTTAATTACCCGCAGCGTTACCCGTCTCTCTGGTCGCCGTTGCCGCCACCGCTGCATGAGTAATGGATCCCGCGCGTTTCATCGGCCAACCGGAAGATCGCTCTCGGGACTCGAATCCTTTTCCCAATAACTAACGGCTCATTCATTATATACGCGATCTCTCTCATCGTCGTCATTACTTGCTAGCTAATGTACGCCAATGTATGGATACGTACATGTTCATATGCATGTATAGTTCTTCATCGGTGTGTGGATTCTCCGCGTAGTGACGCGCTATATAACTACACGAATATAACTTAAGATGATATTCAGACCCGATAAGTGACGAGAAAACGTTTATTTATTAGCGTACCGTGTATAGAAATCACATCAATCTTATTTAGCCGTGATATAAATATATCATAACACTACTTTGCCAACATAACATTTTGAATTTATTTACCATTACATGTATACGTATTTCATTGAGTAAATCAAGTAGGAAAATATTGAGAGTACTCGATAATTCCTCAGCCAACTCGCTTGGAAATAACAACTTTTTTCTCTTGTATCTCGAAGGTATGTAGCATAGATATGAGGGGTTTTGTACTCCGTGTGACCAATAGAAAGATGTATATAATGGCGTTAATAACCGATTCCTTAATGGATTTATGTAGCAGAACTCTTGAAAAGAAAATTGCCTTCATCACAAGTGTGATACAGTGATGTTAGGAAGCCATACACATACATGTATAACGCTTGTGTCGAGGAACCCAAGGGAAGACATTTTCCCAAACGACCTTTTCCAATCTCATAACTTCCAATATCAGTGGCTCCATCGATGAGAAACGGTCCGATGAGCTCAATAAATGAAGAAACAGTCATGGCAGCCCACGGCGGTGGCGTCAATGCCACAAGATTTCAATTCGCAATGTGTAATGTTCTCGCGGAAATTATTTTTCTCAAGCATTATATTGGCTATTCAATTTCCACAAAATTTTCTTTGATCATGATGGAAATTTATTACTTTTCCTCTCTTCGTCTTGATGATTTCCTGATATCTCTTCCTGCTGCACTTTCAACTCTTTTTTCTACGATATTGAAAAGTTTTTCATGTTGTGTATTTGTAAATATTATCATATGATAATACGTTGAATTTTATAGGTCGAACAAATTTTCTCATTTACAAGTTCTGAACAACGGTGATTTCCATGAATTTTTTTCACATAAAAGAAATTACCGGTATCTTGGTGTTTTTTCTTTCTCTCATATATTCATTAGTTCGCTAACGTATGCATGAAAGTTGACAAAGAAAAATCAATATTTTCTTTGTCACAACGTGAAGATTCTGATCGGTTGGAACATTTCCAGCGTGATGGTTATGTTATTACATCGGATTATATTGGGATTTTAGAGGCGCCCCTTTCGTGAGCATTAGTTGGAACTTCTCAAAAGAAGAATCGATTTTGGTTGCTTCACAAGGTTTGAGGATCCACAATTTCATAGATGTGGGTATTAAATTTGCTAAGAGAATGGAGAAAAATGACTTTAATATAATTACTTGAGTAGGCGTTTTGATAAAAATAAGATTTTTGTGCGCGTGACAGCCTCTTTTCACGCTCTATTCATCTAGATGATTTGAAATTCGCGGTAAACATTAACAACTTTTATTTATTTTTGAGAGTGGTGATATTTTTTCTTTGTGCACAATCCCTTGCAAAAAAAAATGAAAAAGTTATCTTTCCAGTAGAGAAGAACAATTTTGTTTTTGGAAGGATGTACATTCGGTTAACAAATTGAATTTCTACAAATATGGCTGATCAAAGAGATCACAATACGTTTCAGAATCTTTTTTATTTTCTGATTTCCAACAACTGTACAGAAATTATTCAATATTTTTATTTCTATACCACTGGCAATTGAGGATGAATTGTTGACCGGAAATATGGAGATTGGAAATTTACATTGAGTTTAAAGTTTTTTTTCCCATCATTGATTTGATACATAACCATTACATCCCGTGCGCCTGAGGGAGGGGAGTCTATGTATATTGAACGTTATGGATTTCAAGCAAATAAATTCCTTACAAACAAATAGAAGATTCATTCGTGTCAAACATATATTTATCAACATGAATAACACTTCTCAATGCAAACCAGGAGAAACGATGAATGATCGAAGAATTACGAAAATTCGTATAGCAATTGTATAGAACTCATTGAAAATCGATGGGGTAATTAGTTTCTGATGTACCAGTTAACCTATTTCTAGATACACTGTGTTAAAAGAAATGCTTCTTTATGTTTTGGTGGTCTTTTGCAGACATGCAGACGCTCCATTACACAAACATTCACAACAACCATGCATTCCATTTTTCCGCGAAAAATTTTCATCTATTTATTCTGAATGTAACAAAGAAAAATAACAGGCGAAAAAAAAAATTGATCTTTTTTACCCTGAAGCAACTAAAGCATTCCCTCGCATGAAATAACTCCTCCAACATTTAATATATGGAAATTACAGTGAATATGCGCGTGTTTGAATACATTATATGCTACACATTAACAAGTATGTTTTTCGACAAAAAAAATTCATCTTGCATATACATACTTGCACCCTTGTCAGAAACGCTTCAAACTGTATGTACGGTCGATAGAAATTTTCAGTATTCCGTGACTATCAACCATCGAGGGCACTGCACGGATAATAAAGACTGATGATCTGAATTGTGGTGTGTATGTGTGTCCTCATTGTTCCAAAATTTCCAAATGGCAACTAAACACGATCATAATGTCTTTTCTTTGGGAAAACAAAAAATAACCAAACAAAAACAAAGAAACAGTTGAATTATATGTGCGATACTTATTTCTCTCCGCGTTGAGGATAATAAAATGAATCAGAGCTTCATTTGTATGGCATGAAATTTTCATATAATTTTATATCACTCGCAATAGTTCTTGTCACTCATTTTATCTCATATAGTATTATGACATGCATTTCTCTCGGAAGCTGTTTGTGGTGCCATCATATTCCGAAATACATGCGCACATGTCGACATGTTCTCTACGATTATTTAAATGAAACAGATTACCATAACTGCCCTCACATTGTTTCTTCCTATTCCCTTTTCCTATACATATAGTGCTATTAAACACAAGCCAACCCTCTACTACGTGTTCGTGCTCCCATTTTAAACGTTCACCATTTCCATACACTCGTCTTTTCATTCGCACTCAGGGCGTGGTACAACCACTATTTTACGCTTTGGCTTCCTTCCAATATACCTCTCGGCCTCTTTATTATCTTTACAATTTTTTAATCTATCGTTCGAGAATATTTTCTTGTGCCGCACGATTTCCACTGCAAGACTTATGCAGGGATGATATTAATAACCTTTGTGGAATACGGGCATAACTATAGCGAACAGGGAGAGTTTCAATAAAGAATACAGAGAAAAAAAAATATTAATAACGATAATGATAATAATAAGAATTGTGGGAAAGAAAACAATAAAGCTTAAAAGATGGGGTAGAGAACTGGGTCGCCATGGGGATAGAAGAGTGAACTGCATGCAATCGCAATCCAAACAAAGCAACGGACCTTGAAAACTATGAAATTGAATATTGTACAAAAGTACAATGATACTACATCAAAATATATGCAAATATCATAAAAATTCAAAACGAATGATTTTTTACAAATTTGAATAAAATATAGATGATATCAAGTGCCACCCTCGATATAGAATGTAATTGTTGATTTAATTACGTTAACTGTATTTAATTGATTCTATCGATCGACTTTTATACATAGAGTTAGCCCTCCACATGAATTCCTCGATAATATCATCGAGTGTAAATACTTGATGATATTATCTTTTCCCTCCAATATTTTTTTGGTTTCGTCAATTTGCAGTGAAAAAACTCCCTATGAACATGTTCTACATGAGCATGCACAGATTTATAAAGACAACGAATAGTGCCTCCTTTCTGAATACAAATAACGTAATAAAGAGCCATAAGAAAAAGTGGAATTATCGAGAGGACACACTCATCGTAATTTTATTGGAATATATATTATGAAACCATCGCCGATAAAGTTGATTAGTGAAGTTTTATGAAAATCGGTCGAGTAGGACTAATAATTTTCTCGCCTGTCCATATAACGCATGAAAAGGTAGATACAACGGTTGGAAATATCTGAATAGTTATACAATATGTATATGAGTGTAATGTCGACCTGCCGTCGTTTGTCCTACATGTTGACGCGACAGGCCAACGACCTAGGATGTGTTTCCAAGGGAGAGCAAAAAATAGATAGCGGGTACCGACAATTCGCGATACAACTGGGGCTTCGACTGTACTGTCCCCTTCAGTCGTAGGTGCAACTTTCTGTTATAGTGCAGCTCTTTGTTTTACCATACACACAATGACGCAACTTTTGACCGACCACAACGAGAGACAGTGAGTACATAGAGAAAACTCTTTAACATCTCCGGTGCAACTCCGAGAGCATACATCGAGCATACATTGTCTACATTGGAGACGTATATTCATTTTCAGACAAACGTAACACGACATCGACAAAATTAAAATGTTCCGTTTAATCCATAGTAACGTACATTGTACATGTGATGAAAAGTATGATTATGCTGCACACTCGATAGGAAAAATGTTTTTTTCATTATTTTCTTTTCCAAAGCGGAATAGTTTTTTTTTGTTTTTTTGTTTTTTTTTTTTCATTCCAATCGCCTTTATTCCACTTCGTTTTCACGTCTATTTTCACATTACATTCCTTGCATCCCGTCAGCATTTATATATATTTTCTCACAAACGATATTCGCACACACCTGGCGCGAAATATTCTCAACAGCAAAAGTCTCTGAGTTTCATTTGGGAAAAATGTATTCCAAACGCGTGTATCGAGAACATCATCCAGCGAATGTATGGTACATGAATATGTGTATATGTGTGTATGTTTGTGTAGATGCCGTTGTATATGAGTGAGCGACCTCCTCCCCATTTACTATTTCCCTTTCATTTTGTTTCAATGCACGGTAATTCAACAGAAAAATCGTGCAACGTACCGAAACGTACCGGTGAATAGTACGAAAAAAAAAGACAGCGGATTTGAAGAGATCAGTTAGACAGTCCAACGAGTACACGAGACACAGAATGCATTCGACGTAGATGAGTACATATGTGAAAAAGTAAGTTATGAACTTCAAATTCCACAAAAAAATCCTAGCCGCATGCCATTCATACATTTCTGCTACTCGTCGGATGATTATTCATTTATTTCCACTGTGTAAAACACTGCACTCACCGTGACAGTCGTGTTGAGTCGGTTGCTCGGAAAATAAAAAAAATAAAAAAGTGGAATACAATAAAAATACTAATTAACTGTTGAGTGTTTCGAGCCACAATGTGATTGCTAGTTTTTTTTCTGCAGCAGAAAAATAATAACAGTGAATGTATATGCTCGTTTGTCGGTGAAAGAAAAAGAAAAAAAAAGAAAAAAAAAAAAGAGAGAATATATCACGCGTGAAAGAATTATTCCACCAAAACTGTATACATTCATGTGTTTGTAAATATGTGAATGCGTGGAATATATATATATATATATATATATGTGAAACCTTATTCCTCCATACCCTTATTTCGTCACCCACGCAGCCTTATTCATATATGTTTACTGCCATTTCCAGTATGGCAAACGTCGTCGTAATGCTAACGAGCCATTCGAAAAGATTACGATCTTCAATGAACCATCCGATAGATAATCCGAATAACAACAATGTGTGCCACTTCAGATAGACATATATACATATGCGTATCGCATAAACAACTAATAGCGTAATAGACATATGGAACTGTGCAATAAATTTCCTTTTGCTCGTCGTTTAATCTCAAGAGTTGTATGTGCACACGATCGACGAGTCATAAAATTGCATGCAGCCGGATATACGCTACGGTTCTGTGTGCCTCTCTTGTGTGTTTATGAGAAACGCATTATATACATGTGTACCTACTCGATATCTCGGAATGTGAATCGCAGATTAAGTCAAGAGGCTGCCACCCTTTTTTCGCACTAGTGCACGAAATGCCAATGCCCCAGAAGACTATTTCCATGGAAAATATTTTCGCTCTCTTTCTATAACTTTTTCCACAACTGTACGTATAATACTTTTTTCATCTTCTTTTTTCCTCTTCTTCTTCTTCTTCTCCTATGTATGCCAACACAAAGCTTGTGCCATCACATGGTATATATAATATCACCGGTTATATGTATTTTTCTTCTCACACGGTATGTCTTCAAGTACATACGTAATCGAGAAAAATAGCTTCAGGTAGAAGAAAATGTTTATTCTGTGTGGGGGATCACTTGATTTTCATTTTCCCACCAATTTTTATTCTATTTTTCATTCAGCACCGACTTCTATCGCGCTTCCGTTATGCTATTTTCCGTGTGTTTTTTATTGCTTCATCTCGTTATATTCGTGTCGCGATGAAAAGCACTGAAAGAGTTTCTATCATTCATTTCGTGACCCGTACTTTGAATGTACAAAACATGTACGACGCATTAATGTAATTAAAGAAGAGCTACGGGTATGTATGTGCACACGATCTGGCACTTTACGCTCGCTGCCCGTGCTCCGGCTATTAAAACTTTCTTTTTTCACCAAACTGATCAACCATTTCCGGTGTACCGATTCGAGTATTGCGCGCGCTCAAGCTATATAGAATAAATATACAGTGCAAATCCACTTTACTCCAAAGTGTAGTAGTTTGTTTCCATTTTTCCAACCATGTTTTTTTTTGTTTTTTTTTGTTTTTTTTTTTTTTTTTTCACTCAACTGTTTATCGAGTGCACAGTTGGTGCCGGAAATGCAAGGGCTGTTGATCGTCTCACGTATTCGCGCTCTTAACTTCTATTGAAACTCCAAATGAATGCGCGCACACAAACGTATACGTACACAGTAACAATTTGAATTCGAGGCATCCCAATATCTACATGTACACACCTAGAGAGATATATACATAAACGCTTCAACTAAATCCGGGTAAACGAGTCAAGTTCGCGCAACTAGATCGACCAAATACTACACTTTCGTAGAGAGATACAGTGGTGGATATAAGAGAGTAAGGTTTAACTCGTACTTGTGCTAGCAAACTTGGCACGTCCATTTTCATTTGTATCTATGTGCACATGCATCGAAACTTCAACACTATCGCCTTTATACGAGAGTGATTCTATCGCACTTGCATACTTTTCTTTCTCCCTTACATCTCATTTTATTCCTATCTACAAACGACATTGCAGTGTTGAGAAAAATTTCTAGGTCTACAAGAATCTGCATAGATATACATATACTTCACCTATCTATCTCTCTTTTCCCATATACTACATAAATTATTCACCGACTCGAAATACTCAACACGCTGGTATGAGCGAAAACATCATAAAGATACAGACCATGATTTCTTGATTAGTTTCATCATAATGAAAAAGATGAGGAACGAGGAAAGTGAGAAGAAGAGTCCTTCTACGTTAAAAGTTTCGAGTGAAATAAATGCGAGTGAATCAGACAGTGTAAATTCAATGGTTGGCCCTGAAAACGACGCAAAAATAAGGGAGAGAAAGAGAAAAGAAAAAGAAAAAGATCATATTGGACTCTGAGACTAATTAATTAGTTGGCTGAACGCGTGCGCGAATAAAGAGCTCGCAGTAGCGGTGGATACGGCGGCAGGCAGCTCTGCCTCGCGCGCTTGACCAAACCCCGGGCATCATAATGAGAATGCTGCCGGCGTCCTTTTACATTCGACGAACATCGTGGGAGAAGTAATCAACCGTAAGGAAGGAAGGATGTCGCTAATTTGTTCGTTGCGACTGCGACGACGAGCGACATGAACGCGGTGTCGCAACGAGGGGATATGAAACACCGTGATTTTTCCCTCCTTTTGCTCTCTCGCGGCGAAAGTAATGTCGGTCGCGACGACAATGACTGTGTGCTCCAGCGAAGTACGAACAATAACGCAGAAGAGACATACACAAATGAGGAAAACACCAAACTGTCGCAAAAACGGACATTGGAAAATGAGAGGAAATAGTAGTAGACAGTTGGTAAAATGAAAGACATATAGTGGGTTTGTTTCATATTCATGTCTGCATGTTGAAAAATGTATATCCTTGAATTAGTTCAGCTTGCCGCTTTGACATTAAAGAAAAATTCGAAAAAATATGAAATACTACCTGGTTACAGTTGATAATTATTTGACACGATCAAACCACCGCTGTGTTAACCAAAAGCTCTACCACGAACATTAACCACGTGTGAAATACTTGTGAGTGACGACAGAGTTGCAGCCATACAATTTATAGGTCAACGTCCGCTCATCGGATACTACATTTGATTTTTTCTTGTGCTAGACTATTCCATTAAATAATGGATCAATATATGCACGACAGAACTTCAATCGAATTTACATATGTGTATATTTTTTCAAATTATTGGAAATACTTAAAATATAAAAAGCATTTCAACTCGTTCTGTCATAAGAGAATGAGTAGAGATTTCATTCACACTTCGACATTCCAGATCGATTGATAGTTTTTGAGGAAAAGTTCACCGAATATGAAAAAATAATAATAATAATAATAATAATAAAACGGTAGTAAATTATATGTGAAATGAATAAAATGTCGCTCTACTGCAATCTCTATTTCAAACCCTCGAGTTATATACTTTTATTTCATACACTCGAGTACAGTTGACAGAGCAGAAATATGTTACGTACGATCCAATGTAGAATGAAGTTTTTCGAATGAATACATATAGATATATATATATACATATACATGAATATATGCATATAATAATACGATTAACATCAAACAGACATGTGTACATCTCTTTGTGAATTGCACATTTGTTTCCTCGTACGCATATAGGAATGTATACAAATTCGGATGTTTAAATTTATTCATCAAAAACTCTTGTCAGACATGTTTTTACCATCACCATCTCTGAGAATGCACATCATCTCTATTTGAGTTTTCCACATAAATGAGAATGAATTTCGCTACATCACATTTCATATATACTCTTTCACAAAAGCATCAATGTGAGATTTACTCCCAATACTAGTATACGGAAAATGGAAAATATATTGCAACGTTAGGTGAAACAAAAAACCATCACATCAAGTGAAATAGTACTATAAAATGCGCACATTGAAGTAAGAGTTCCTTCTTCGTCAACAAGATTTGTTGGGGATGGGTTTGGTTCGATATACTGAACCGCACAAACATGTATAGCATTTCAAATTATATTTTTCGCTCCACTGTATCCATTCTATATTCATGTATGTGAGTGGAGATAATTTGCATGAAAGAATACGCAAATAATCCGGTATGCACTGTATTTATATCGAAAGAAAAGTGGCATTGGGATATGATTCAAAGTTGTATGGCTTGGGAAAGTTGGTAATCCCTTTACAAAAAACTAAATGTAAAAGTAATCTTATACATTATACTAGCAGAAATTTCTGCGGGAAGTCGTTTTGAAATGAAACATTACCGCCGAACTTGCGGCATGCGTGCACACACATACACACGGAAAATAATAGTGGTGTAAAATTTACAACACCAAACTAGTGATATTTTAACCACACTTTGTAGTTATCGCATCAACAAAACAGTAGTATAGATGACACTCCGAGGTATTAATCTGTACAGTAGTAGTCTTATTTACTACTACGATGGAATAAACATGTGTAGGTTTAATAACCGCTCAATGCTGCATAACAAACAACTTCTCTTGTTTATGTTACTACACATTTTTTCTCAAATTTGTAGTCTTCTCCATTTGTTATGTACACAATCCCAATACTAAAAACTTTAGTTCACTGTCATCTTTCACTATTTTATTTTAAGTTTATTATGTGAAAATGAGTGACAAATTGGTTAAAAGTAGATTAACTGGCCAGTAACGGGACTACATTTGGTGTTATCCTATATTTTGATATATATTGTCAGTGTAGTAGATGCATACCCGTTTGTAGTAAATTCAACAACACATTTTTTTCCGTTCAACTCATCATGATGATACTTATCCGTGTGTAGCATATATAATATCTGATAGCAGCCACGAGTATGTTCCGGGCAGCTCTCTACCCTCTATTGCTGTCCTCATTTCTAACTTGTCTTTCTCAGTAGGGTCTTTACTTGACTCTATATATTTGTCTATCTGAGAGAAGAGGTCTAAGTAACTTGACTATTCTCCGGTGTGTCAAAGGGTTACTGTGAGATAGTTTACAAAGTTTTCATGCATAATTGTATGTATGCATGTATATATGTATATACAGGTATAATCAGGAATATAATATGGATCATATAGTTTCGAGTGGAGTGGCACTGGGGGAGTTTGATAATACGTTGTCAGAGAAACGAAAAGCAATTGACAAACCTCGAATCAGACAGTCGCATTCATTGCTATGGAATACGCCATTTCACTGCAGTAATTAATTAATTTTAATTGGCACATATTCGGTTCACCTCTCGAGTCTATATTTACCGTGTGATTCTTTTTTTTTTTGACTCGTTTCCCAGTGTATCCCTCGACGAACTGCTACTAAATATTTCCCAACTACTCATATATATACAAACTGTGTCACGTTGCTTTCTCATTCATATAATTTATTTCAAAAAATTTTGGCGTACTGTGTGTTTCTATAAAAGAAATGAAAAAAATAGCCAAATAACTGACTGAATGCAGTACTTATGAACATACAAACACATATATTATATTTTTAATTAAACTGTTTAACGAAATTAAGTTCGCTGCATTCCTAATTGCAGTAATATTCATTAGCATGCTTCATGAATGCACGACTGTTCACTCATTATCAAAGTGCATATGATATCCAGCTAATTAATGGTACAATATCAAAATATTGTACACTTAATTAGTGAAATTAGCGATTCTTGTTCAACTTTATATGAGGAAATTTGTCTGGTTTAAGTTTGGGTTGCATCAAATTGAATAAAAATGTAGAGTATAACCACGCCCGTATATTGAAAATATATATATTTTTTTATTTTGATGTTCTTCCAATCCTTTTTTTTTTCACGCGCAAAAAATTAGTTACCCGTTTATATATTAAGCGAAAGACTTATATAAGCCGCTGCGCGCTTAAAAGTGCATGGGCGGCAAAAATTGCGAGCGGGAGAATGGCCGAGAAAGGGCTCGGGGATTCGTGGTTAGCGCGTCGTTGACCACATTCACGAGGAAAGATGAAAGGCCCCCGCCGCGCGGATATAGCAGGTTGGCATACGCGTTGTTATAAGAAAATAACCGTAGGGTTTTTAGAAAGGGCATGTAGTGGTGGTATTGGTGGTACTAGTGGTAGTGGTTGGCGGTGGTTATTTGTGTGTGTGTGAGTGTGAGTCTGAGTTGCATCAGGTAGCCAGCGGGTCGATCATCACTTCCCTGTGGTTGTTGCTATACAGAGTGCTGGCGATATATATAAAAACAGCTATTACACTGGCCCCTCATCTTTATAAGTATATATATGTGTATATATATTACGAAACCATCACCGAAGAGACCATCTAATTTGATTAAAAAGCTTTGATGCTGGTTGCTTTACCTAACTAACACACATGAACTCACCCTCCCACCTTCATATCTTGAATGTGTAACAGCTCATGGCAAACAACATTTCGTGGTTTCCACCATACTTTTTGAAATCACAGCATTTTGCCCACTAGATATCCGCATGAAAGTGTTTCACGGGTGTGCAACGGGCAGAGGAACGGAAGAGAAAAATATGCAGAGTAGAAACTTAAGATGGCGTATTCGAAAATATTTTTCTTTCACATTAAAAAATTAGATAAAGATTTAATGAATATTCATTGATACATACTTATAAGCTATCGTAGATAATAGAAATATTGCATCCTTACCATATGTTCAGTCACACGCATCTATTGAGAATCAGGTTTGAGGAGAAAGGCCTTGTGATAAGTGTGGTGTTGGTATACATATATCAGCATGTGTAATATCGCCACTATTATTATGATGGCGTGCAGGGACCATGCATGCGAGCGATGCACGTGTGCAACGTTGGTTTAGTGTGGATAATTTCAAGAAAATTTCGCACAAACTATTTGTAGGAGAGCATAAATAAGATAAAATAGTGTGAAGACTCTGTACACTATTTTCTGTGTCGATCTCACTCCATGAGAGTATCAAAAATCTCAATGCCATAAAAAGTTCTGGAATAATCAACTCGTTGAATGGTGTTGATAAATCTCACTTGGCTTCTCTATTGTCATATCTGTCATGGAATTTATCAAAATGCTGCTGCAAAAAGTTGGTAGAAATTCTTTTCTTCGAAGTGCTATATCGGAGGAATCGCGATTACGAAATTCATATTCAGCTGATTTTCATGAAGACGCTATTCAACATTCCCATTGCACTTGAGTACTAGACCATACATTGATTTTCCTTCATCGAAGAGCAATCCAACTTCTTGACTTTTGAGGAAATTTCAGTATCCATCAACGATAACGGGTACCAATGAAGGATTTGAAGAATGGGTCAAAAAAAAGTTTCAATGGATGAAAAGTATATTTTGGAAGGAGCTCGTATTGAGCAATATGTAAATAGGTCAACATACAAAGCCATGTTCAAGGAAAATACGAGATATCAGCTTCTAACCTCACATATCAGTCGAAATTTCTCTTCAATGTATCCAAATACATGGTCTTTGCTTTGTAAGAAATACAAGAATTGTGGAAAGTCGTACGAGAACCTCATGCTTTTGTTCAAATATATAGAATCTTTTTAACACAATATGGTTTTCGACGACTGATGCATCGACTAATCGGATGCGATACAAATCCGTGTATAGAATGGAAATCAAAAGAGATATACAATACTATAATTCCATTTCAGTGAAAAGAGTCGAGAATTATGGGTTATAAAATTCGGTAATAGAAGCAATAACGTGTTTTCTTACTGGCTCAAATGTTTTCAAATTGTGTCCCATAGTTATTCACATGGATCGATGCTCGTAAAACATCAAACATAGCATTTTCGGGGATGTATCGATGAAAGCAGAGTTTATACGCAAGTCTATTGCCACATCAGGTTGATTCCATCCGAACAGTGTAGCTGGAACACGTAATCTCTACCAATTGTTTCCAACATGTATATATATCTTCCCATACACTTTCATCGTACTGGCAACAAATAAATATCCGTATGTGCACTCGTAAAATGTTGGGCGACTGTAAAGAGCGACAGACAGAGTGGCAATTGGACTTTTTGTTGCCAACATATATGTACGACGATACAACACCCGAGATCTTCCCAATTGCATTTGGCGGACTCTCACTCAATGACCAAGACCATAGGGTTGGACGAGTCTATACCTGTCGGTGTACAGTACATTCACTCGTAGAATTTATCACGTGAAAGTAATTCCACAGTTGAGTAACGTGAGATGCATTGTCTAGAAATTTTATTTTTGCCCTGATGGTGAAAGACACTCTAGTGAAGTGAAACCCTTCAACTGTTCGACGTATAATATACATGGTACAAAAATTCATGCGACACAGTGTCTCATTGTGAATTTGAGGTTGGAAAACGCCTAAACACATCACATTGGGTGGCCACCTGCCAAATGTGATTCCGTGCATGATTAACCATTGCTCTGAACTATGAGCATCGGTCTCGAAGGCCACAACAAATACCAGATGGTACATACAACTTAAAAATAATTTAAACCCTAAAATTGATTGCTTTGAAAATTAGCTCTGTCTAATTTCAATACTGCTCGCATATTCCCACGTCTACACACCCACAAACTTACATTCATCCATACAGATAAATATACAAACCCTCGGGGATACTTAATTTACGCTGGATGAATCGTAGTGGGTATGTTGTTTTTCTTGTAAACAATGAGCCATGACTTGGCATTACAATAATGGACCCACGAACCTTAGAATAATACCCATTGCCCGCTCTATACTCTCACGCGAGTGCCAGTAATTCGCTCTATAGCTCTTTCTCTCCCTTGTTAGTGAGCTTTAGCGACCCTCCAAAACTCGAAAGTTTGTGAGCTTCCACCACATTGCTCTAAGCTTTACTTCTTTGTCCATCCCACCAGTGCAATCTTTGTTACAACTTTTTTTTTTCCACCATCCACATCATTATACAATTGCCACAATTTTTATATAAAGTGATTAATTGTAAAAATCATTTAGGTTATTTTTTCCTAATTTCATCCGTGTTGCCCGGTCGAGTAGCATGAGCAAATTCTCGGTTGTGGTTTCTCTCATTTACTTCCACGGATATGTTTTACCGTATGACCAACGTGGCGTGAAGAATAAATTGTGCTCGCAGCAGGTGAGGACGAAACATTGTCACACGCCCACACATACAGACGCAAAATAATATTTCATTTACTATTTTTTTTTTCTCTTCTTCTGTGATATTGAGAAAAAATGTATATATATATTAATATATGTATACGTATAGAAACAGACGTTATTATAACGCATATATATATATTAATAGAGTAAAAAATTATGGAAAATATAGCACATAATATAACCTTCGCAGATATGCCAGACAGTTAACGAACCGACGCTATTAATTTCCCTGAGTAATTTTATCTTGATGAAATTCAATTACGCCCATGCACTCTTCGTAAAGTCATTTCACTCGATGTAATATGTATATATATATATATATATATATATATATGTTAAAAGGCAGTTTGTAGGACATTTCGGCATACATAAAGTACATTACCGGGACACTTGGCATTTTTGAGGACTGT
>JAPYZH010000337.1:0-81530 GCA_030523085.1 Meteorus colon
TTTAACCTGAAAAACTTGACTCCTTCATTTGTTTGCAACGAACCTATCGGGAAATACCCGATAATTTTGAAGCTCTTGTGGTATTATAAGTGAATAATTATTCATGATCGGGTTGTTGAAGAGACCCCGGTGAAGTATACAGAGCCATTGTGTTCACCTGCCCCCCTTCGTCGGGCCCACATTCACCTATCTCTCTTACACTTACACACTATATCACTCCCTGTAGTCGAATCCTCCCAGCACCTGCGTGACGTCACGCGATGAAACAGCTGGCCGTTCGTTTCTTATACCTGCGCGCCCTCAGTGCGAAGCTTCAAACACACTTTCATGGAGTTTCTTCTCTTTCTTCGTCATATATATATATATCTATTATCCCTCCCTTTTCCTCTCTCTCTCACTCTCTGTCCTGTTTCTCAACCTGGCGCTTCCGTCACCTCACTACTCCCGCTCATTTTGGTTTCGATTCCAATGCCATGAGTCCAAGTCTTTCTACCTCGCACTGGGGTGTTCGTCAATATAATAATAATAACTTAACCGATCGTTTCTCATGTCTATAAACTGTGAAAACAGTTTCGCGTTACTCAATAATGTATTAATAAATAATTAAACCGGAATGTGCACTTCTATGGAAGACAACATGAAGACTTTGCGAAAATTTACATGTTGTTAATCAGTGAAAATTCACCAGGACTTGTTACATCAAAACTTATTTTGACACGAAAAGATATATATCCAAATTGAATCAATATGCATTCTCTTCACGCGTGTATAAGCGGTTTTCCGATTGTTTGATTCAATTGCTGGAATTTGAATAGATTGCTGATGATGATACCTTCATTTTTCCCAAATATCTGAATGCGACTTATATTTTACACAAAATTATCTCTTACACTCCTTTGAAACATATATTTCGTCTGTTAATAGTAATCGTTAACCATTCAACAATATTTGAAGTCATTCTCATGCGAACTATATGTTGCTTCTATATCCAACCTTCACCATTATAGAAAAGGTTATTTTTCACGTCTCCACCTAATGGATGAATGAAAATTTCGACTACAGTCATTTCAATAAGTAGAATATTGTCCTGTCAATCTCGAAAACCCAATAATCCTCAACGAATTATATCGCCCCCTCAGTGTATAGTTAATTTCTCATGTTTGTCAATTGTTCCGAACGATGCATGCAAATATTCTTATTTTTTTGCTCCAATTCAATATACAAATATGAAAATCGGTCAAAGCATTTAACGCTCTTTCATATCGATGATAATATACATATATATATATTTAGATTTATGTAATTTGCCTGGAGGAGTGCATGCAAAAGAATATGAAAAGTATAGAGAACGCGAGCGCCAGTGAACACTGACGGAAACAGTCGCTGGCGTGTTGCAGTACTCGCATTCGTGCGCGCGCTCCATCGGCCTCTGTGTGGGACCGCTTCAATGTTTCAGGGGTCAAAGAATAATTAACCGTACACGTGTATGCGCGCGCGCGCCTTCATGAAGTTGAATGAGAAAAAGAAAATAATGAATCCGGTATTAGAAAAATTTGATTGAGGAAGGTAACATGAGTACGTCACTCGATTGATATTTATCTTCTCAATTCGCGAATAATGATGAGAAAACATACAATGACTTGACGAACAAGATTGTAGAGATCGAAAATGGATTATACTTCTTTTCTGTGTGGAATTCTGTGTGTTGTTTCGGGCTATTTGGGAGTAAAGAATAAATCCATGGTTGTATACATACAGCATATACATAAACACTGAAGAATTACTTATCTCCAAAAACGTGCCACGTGTTAATACACCCATGCTCCATTCTCTTATCTTCAACCTCCTCTGCGTGAGCGATCATCTCTACCTTCTAACACACCTACTCTTCCTTTTTCTCCGCATTTCTATGTATATATACAGCTACTCTTTGCAACAACAATTTCAGTGGAGCTCTTCTCATTCACGTACAACGCATTAAGTCAATGCATTCCGAGAATCTTGTTGCCGAAAAAAAATTTTGAATTGCAATACTGATGAATCATCGTGACAGTAATAATAATAATAATAATAATAATAATAATGATAATAATAATACCAAAATAGTGTAAAAGACAAATGGAAGGGTAAAAATTATCGGAAATGCAGAGAGCAAACTTCTCTTCCACATCACATGAGATTTGTTCTTCGATTTTCTATGTTTCAATTCTGCCCCTAAAACTCCTGCATTTTTAATGCAATTGAACAAATTTTCACGCCTTAGACAAGGAAGAAATATAGATAAAGATGTATGAAGGCAAGGGGTAAGGTAGCGAGAGTTAGAGAGAGGTAAAGAGAGAGAGAGAGAGAGAGACAGGAACAAAAATTTTAAAAGAGATACTCAAGAATCTATAGAAGTTATCTCGATTTCGGTATATAAGCCTGTACACATCTCGTCGTGTCCCTTCCACGACTCGCCACTTGGCTGTTTCTCCTGTCCTCTCACTGCCGCGGATCCCGTTGGTCGAGCGGTTTCCCCTTCTACTCACTCCACCATCTCACCATCAACTATATATATAGCGTCTACTATCGGATCGTACTCCCTCGTCCCCCGAGCGCGCGCGTCTAAGCGTCGCGCGCACACGCCGAGTTTTTCACTCGTGCATATACCACATTGCTACAGGCTATACGTTTCTATGTGTAGTTGTGCCGACGATTCACAGCGAAACTACAGTTAATTCACTCGACGACCAGTACAAGCGGATTCGTGTCACCCAAACGGACTTCAAAAGCACTTTTTTTCTCTTATTATTATTATTTTTTTTCATATTATTCACCCTATACATTATTTTTTCAATTTTTTCAATTTTTCCAATTTTATTTTGTATTGATATTGTTATCTTTTGTTTAAGTCTCAATTCATTCTTCTTTATTCGTGATATATAGATAGGTTAAATTTTTATCAAAAGTGCATTAGTGCATGTTGACCAGTATATCGACAAATATGTATATAACACACCCACACTCACTACACACGGACTATTTATTAGCTATATAAATGTAATGAAAGCTTTACTCGTCATATACGTAATGAAAAATGGTTGCATTCATATCTGTACCTTTGAATATATATATACACTTCCGTGTGACTTGGGTTGTCTCTTCGTCGATTACATCAAGGACATACCAGAAAGTCCAAGCAGAATATGACGAAGAGGAAGGAGAAGTATGGGTGAACGATGATGATGAAGTATTATGTAGTAACTTTTGTTTGCAATTGAGTAATCCATGCCGTCATTGACAGCACCCACACACACGTAAACTCGACACTATTATTAAAGTCAATCACTTTTGCTTTCAATTTATATAAAAATAAGAAATTATTACGAAAATTCATCATTTTTTGCAAACGAGTATGCGCTACAACAATTATAATTTTATCATATACTGAATGATATTATCTCTATCACAGTCACTATTTCATTCTATCATGTTTGCTGATATTTTTATAATTCCCCCTTCCCATTCACTTTTATCTGTCTCCACAGCTATCCCTCCATATAGTTTTGTCGTGTAGTTTCACCACTTCCAACCGTTTTCCTTTGATTATAAATGATATAATACAGCTCGAGTGCTTGCACTCGTTTGTGAGAATATATTTTTTTTTTCTTCAAATTCAATGAAAGATTATCAATGTCATTTTTGGAATTATTGGAGTGATTTGAAGGAATGTTTTTTTGTTCGAAAATCAATTGTTCACAAGTAACTGTTGCTTCGTATTATTGCATTACAACAACGAGAGAGGAATGAAATGTGAAAAAACAATGTAAAACAAGTAATGAATTGCCGCGGTATGTACGGTGTGCGCGATGTAAATGCCGTAAATATAAATTTCGTTGTATAATCTGATAAGCACTCGAGAAAATTCACTAGCAGAAAGTGATATCGAATGAATGGAAATAATAAAGATATACTTGACTACAATAATACCTAAATTTACTTTACTCCACGACGACTCTTTGAGTTTCATCATGACACAACTGCAGCCGGCTCATTGTATATAATATATTCCCCACCGGCATAATATCAATGCGTATACAATTTCCCAAGGTTATGGTTGGTTAGTGTGAGGTCCGTGAACGACCCTGCACGTCACATAACGTCAACGAAAATATCTCTAGCCATTTCGTAATAATTCGGAAATATACTGATAACTTCTTTTCCATCATCCTACACTTGCTTCTGTTTCAATGTACAACCAGTATGTAATTTATTCAGATTTTTGCAACTAGACCTACAGTAAAATTTATTCCTGACGGCATTGTGCATTTGTATAATTATTGTGAATACTCAGTGGATTACATTGGTTGCTAAATTATCATTATTATCATGATCGTCATCGCGCTTCATCGCCGCAGTTGTTTGATGTCATATTATACATGATGTGTTCGCGCGTGTCTTCTTTCTATCGCAATAAGAGTTGACCAAGTGCGCCTGTCTCTCCTTTCTATCTCCCTTCCCTCGATATTACACTGACTGCTATGCGTATATACTACATGACGATATAACGACGATCAACGACAGAACGACGTCGACCCTACTTTTCGTTGGCTGGCCTAGAAACCCACTTTCGTTCGTATTAAAAGCGAAATCAACGGGTTACCTCATTCCCGCTGCCAATTTCCCAGACTAGTCGCGTCATACATTATATTGTCTAATATGTATTTTAATTTGGTGTGTTGATCAATGGTCTCCGCAAGAAATTTTTCTCCATTATATGAGATATGATGATAATAAATTATTCCCCAAATAATATTGATGAAAGTAAATGTAAAGCATATTCTAGTTATTCACATTTTTTTATTCATTCTTACAAACTGCATCACCATATGCATTGAATAATCACATCAAAATTCGTCTATGTACATGGAAGATGTATATATAATATATATCCACTTGGGGGGACTTAGGAAGGGGCGTGTGGAAGAGATTGGTGGAGATATCGATCGTTGGCTTCCGCTTGGCCGCAGAGCGGACAAAACGTCGCGCCGAATTATCCTTTAATCACTTGGATCGAATTTCAATTGAATAATATACCTATGAACATGGATTTATATGTATACATTGATATTTCAACTGAAAAAGTTTAAACAATCGATTAATTATTTGGAATAATGGTGAGAAGGAAAATATAATAAGAAAATTGGGAACGACAAATATAGTTTCAGAAAATTCATTACATTTTTCTCTGTATTTGTATAAACATATGGATATCAGACAATATACGCATCAAGTTAATGATTCAATGAACAAAGCGGTGTAATCTCAGAATTTCGATACATATCCACGTAAATGGTACATAAATATATACATATTTGTATACTCTAATATATATATATATATATATATATATATTATGATAATGATGATGAAAAGCCGGTGGATAAACGAGAAGTGATTATGTGATGGTGAGAAGGTGGGTGGGTAGAGGTACACATTCGCGCGACGACGGTCTATCGCTTGACAGAGTATACAAATGCGAGAAACAGGGACACAAAGAGGGTAGAAAAGAGAGGTGAGAAAGAGAAAGAGACATACGACAATCGCCGAACTTGTCCGAACAGTTACGAATGTGGGATCGATGCGAGGGAGGATAGTGGGGCCCCATGCCGACAATGCGCTTCGTCCGTTTAGAAAATTAACGCTAGGCGGCCCCACTGACTGCCGCGATTATATTGCATTTCGCATCACACATACAATACAAACGTTTACGTTTATATACACATATGTTCATTTATAATACCGCATCTATACTTCATTACTCCTCAAGCTTCGTAAATTAAACGAATAAATATATTTCCAATATATATATATATATATATATATATATATATGTCTTGTGTAATATCTTCTCAACGAGAAATAAAAAATATTTTTTTTCAATTTTGACAATGGCTTTTAAATGCGTTACGAAATATCGAACATCGTGAATTGATGTGAAGAAGTAAAGTTGAACGGAGGAAAACGACGAATAAAGACAATGAGAAAACAAGAATGATTTATTAGAATTAATATATGAATATATATATATTTGTATTGGACAATACTATGTATATAATTTAGCGTTAGAATATGGCTGACTCTGTGTATACACGTTGGTTCATTGATTACCCGCAATGTTTGCGCTTGTTTGCTTACCAAATTGAGCCAGTGTATCACACGCTGAAGAGTATATATTAGTATTATAAAATCAGAAAGATTATGAAAAACACATTTCCATTTATCAGACATGTAGCTCTTTCAATTATTTATTATTGCTAAATTGTCGACATTTTTTTCTGTTCTTATGAACAGTTTGAATCAATTGAATAGCAGTCCATAAATATATGAAGATTGTCTCCCTAATTCGGTCGGCCGTGATGATTAAAAAAAATTCGATATAGATAGGTGAAGATGTAGAAGACACTGAGAAAGAGAAAGATAAGGTGAGAGCGCATGTGCGAGAGTGAGAAGGAGATAAAGTCAAGCACGAGTCTTATCGGTCGCACGAAACGACGCAGTGATTAAATGGCGCGAACTTCATGTAGTTGGAAGCGGGTCGACGACAAAAGGACCGAGAGGGCGAGTACATCTCAAAAGAAGATTATATACACTTAAATACCTATATATAATGAAGAAACAGAAACGCAGGAGTATCGAATTTCATTGAGTTTGTAAAGTGACGAACTATTAGAAATATAATAAATGTTGTATCAGGGACGATATTATGTTGAAGTGGATCAACTGAATTAGTTAAATAGTAAAAACAGAAAGAAGCAATTTAATTCAGTGAATGGGACTACGTGATCTACGTATAGATGGTAAAACTTGAACATATTTATAATTATCTATATATATATATATATATGCACAATATGATTTAGTGTATTTTCGAATGTCTTGAAGACAATCTAAACCGGAAAACGCGTTCAATTTATATTTATATGTCACTTTCTTTTCGTTTTGTTTGTTTGACTTTTTTTTTTCCTCAAATTTATTTTCCTCTATTTAGTGTTTTGGTGTCAAGTTAAATTCCAATGCATGAATCGAAACAATGAGAATAATACGCTCTTCGGTGCTCTGTATTACCATCAACGAATAAATTCTGTGACACTTTTTTTTTTTTCCATTCTGTTATAATATACTCAATACTCCAACTTACTGTGCATACATGCATACATATATATATATATATATATATTATTTCTCTTTAATTTCAACGCGTCACTCCCTGACGTTTCACAAGTACAATTGAGAGCGTTCCGGACGCATAAATACAGACACACATAATACGTAACGACCTTGAGGTATCCGTATTTTATATATATACATTTTGCGTCTCTGTGTCGCGCAGTTCCGGCATTTTGAAATCCATTCGTGTTATCATATTCATATATTATAATTGGTAAGAGAAAATATTTCATAATTTTAGAATTTAAAGTGTGATTGATACAGCGAGGGGAATAATAATAGGAAAAAAAAAGAAATTAATAAACAAAAGTGGGAAGGATAATATAAATATAGTTGTATCGGGAATATTTGAAGCACACAGCGATATGGTAGACAATGTGCGTGGATATCAACTAGACAAGTCTTGATATGTGTCTTATAACGTCGCTGCAGTGTAATGGAAGTGGTAAATAGCCTTGTCAGGCTCTACTTTCTATTACGTCAGGGCCTACTACGAGGATGAGGCCTTCGTAGGACGGCAATGGCGGCCATATTTAATATAGATATACATGCTGTACACACGGTATATGATGGCATTCGAGCGCAAATCGTTTGTTATTACGAAAACAACAACAACAACAGCAACGATAACAACAATAATAACAGTAGCTGTGGTTGTGAGTCCCTTTCAAAAGAGGTCAACCTGTCCCCCGCTGATTTCCTTTGTTTTTTTCTCACGGTAGGCCTCGGCGTTGAAATAATAAAATAATAACAATAAATAGATAAATAAAAAATGGAGGAAAAAAATCAGCAACGCATCTTACTTTCTCCATCTCACTAATCTACATTCCTCACGGCATTTCATGTATAGCGTATTGGAGCAACGTTACTTTTTATTTTGTCTCCCCCATTTGTCGTCGTTTCTTACTTTCGACACTGTATAACATTACATTTTTGTACTTTTCAAATGTCACTTCAACAACATATAAATATCATAACATATGTGGCGATTTATTCTTTCTATCAAGTTATGCAGCCAAAAAATTCATCATAATATCATCTAGTGCAAAGTGTAATATTAACGGTGTATGAATATATCGTGACTCAAGCAAAACCTACTTTCCTCCAGTGGTGTGTTAGCCGTATACATACAATACTTTCTCGTATCCAAGATAGAACGAACCAGAAGCAGAAACTCGTTGAGAGCTCTGAGAGTTTTGGTTGCTTGGTATTGAATTCAATGCAATACAAAATGTCTGGGTCTGTGTATATATACGAATATATATGAACAAACTCGCGTATAATATTTATTTATGTATAAATACGTATACAGATAGCTGAATGTTATCAACAACCAGACGACAAAAGAAAAAAAGAGATATGGAGATTCATAATTAAAATGAAAATTAATATATTTAATGTAGATATATATTGAGGTGAGGTGCAATGTGAAATGGTGGCGTAAATATTCACAGCTTATCGAACTCGATCGTTTACACCATCACCCAAGAGTCCGAAGATAAGAAAATAATCGGTTTTATCCCGACGATAATAATAACATTGTATTATTACTCACACAGAGAACTCGAGTGTTGACACAACTAAAAAATGCATTTCCTACATACACAATATGATTATTGTGAGAACGGAATTCTCATTAAAATATAGACGAACAATAATCATATGAATGACATTTACTTATATATATATATGCGGCATCGGGGATACATTTTTATTGTTTACTTCAATGTGGCGAGAGTTTCCAGATGGTACATGTGGGTTTTTAGTTACTTCATTATCACTATATATATATAGACGACTTTTTTTTCGACACCTCGAATGAATCTCGCACGAGCGGCCGTTGAACGGCACGACAGCGAAAGCGCCAGGTGAGAAACAAAACTATCGAAAGACTTGCCGCGAGACAAGGGCGTGAGCGAGTAAGATGGAGAGTGAACGTTGTGGTCAGCAGGTGCTTATATTTCACACGTCCCTCATTTTTCAACTCTTTTGTGACTTCATGCAAAGATTTATAGCAATCAGTCATAGAATTTTTCAATATCGAGTAAACGTATTGATTCTAATCCATAGGTTGATTATCAAGGAAAAACTCATTACACGTTCAAATTGCTCATTTCCATGCGGGTTTTCATTCATTGTGATGAGTTTAGAATTTCGAAATATGGACATAATTATGGAAGAGATGATATATTGTATGGACTTTCTGTAGATTTATTGCAGTATCAGCACAAATTAATCCTTTAATACTCCACACGAGTTTGTGTATGATGGATAATGGGATAGAAAAACTATTTCATCACTATATGCGTACTTTTCAATATTGTATACTATTAAAGAATTATACGCACGCGATATTTAAGGTGTGCATCTTTTCATTTAAAGTTGAAGCAAATCGAGAGATAAGAATCGAGTTAAAACGTCAACGTTGCGATCGTCGACTTTTATATATACCGACCTTCGTTCGTGCGCGACGCCAAATAACACTATACACAAGACTCGTTCTCCCTGCTTCTTTGTCTGTACACACATACACATACACACACTCATATAGGACTATAAACGTACACTATTTCAAAGAAATATTATTCCAACCTAAACGAATAAAAATAATGTTAACGAGAAGAAGAAAAATAATTGAACAGTGGGGAAAAAAAATATGAATCATTTAAATTTCCTTGTAGATTTCATCTGCTTGCCAATTTTTTCTTCCTCAATATTTTCGCGATATTAATCCTAATTAACGAGTTATATAAACTAATCTATATACACTTTACAAACGCTGATGGAGACAATAGGTCACACGGTTCGTTGATCATCTACTCGTCGTCGTCGTCGTCGTCGTCGTCGTCGTCGTCGTCGTCGGCGCAAAAGAATAATGCGTATAGATGTCAACGAAATTCAACAGGTTGCACAAGTGACCTCAAGATTTATTTACCGCTGTGAGTTAATCATTACACTTTATATTTATTACTGAACACAAAAATATTTTCATTTTTTAAATAATACCATTGAGCTCTGTAAAACAATACTTTTACAAACATATATGAAATGGTAGTAATCGTTAACAAGAAGTAATGAGACAGACAATTACGAATAATTTGTCACTAAAATCTTTAACGAGTATTATTTTACTACTATTTTCCTTTCTACCTCTGTTATCAATGTCATCGAATATTGACTTGCACGCGCGTATCTGATGTCACGATTTCACCCGTGTTTTCACTTTCCCCTCTCCTAACAATATACAAACATATATATTTATATGAATATATGCATGTACACATGCATATATATATACATATGTATATCAATAAAAAATTACCCGAGGTCAGTGTGTCGCTGAAAATCAATTTTAATGATGATAAAAATAAGAAAATCAAAAAGGTCGCTCAGTGTCCTTTTTTCGCCCACACTGAGCTACAAACACACGCACACATCCACACACAATGACTTAAATGCTCGCATCACGAATGTATGTGTGTGAGGTCGTACGTACGATATCTTAAGGGTCGTGTCCTTTAGACGAACCAAAGGACATGCAGAAGATAGCGTTCAATATTTACTGTATTAGGGAAAAAATTAAATCAAGAGGGTGGGAAGCACGCGCGCGAAAACCCAGAGATGAGAGAGGGAAAGAAAAAAAAAGCTGCACGCGCCTCCCAAACAAATACGTTTGAAGCAGACGGAGAAAAATTGCGAAGGTCGTGCGCTCACCCTCAAGCAGGTGCCAGTCCTCATCCAGCGAAGCCAGTGCCTGCGCCTGATTGGCCTGCTGTTCAAAGTCGAGCATCCCGTCTGGTGATAATGGTGGTGGTGGTGGTGGTGGTGGTGTGGTGACTGATGATACTTCCCAATAGTCTTGATATTTGCAGATGGTATTACAACAAAAAATAAAGCTCAAATGCCTTCACTTTTCCTTCTATATATGTATAGATTGCACCACTGTTTTTATATACTCAATGCACTCGTCGTCAAGCAAACTAAAACATAATAACAACAAAAAAAGTAATTATCTTGAGATATTAATAATTACGCATACTATCGACCAATTTTTACTTTTATTTCAATTCACACTCAGGTCTGTGTGTCTATTTGTCTCTCTGTCTCTCCCTTAATCTCTCCCTCTCTCTTTTAGTCTATGCATTTAATTGTTTATTTTCATTTTCGTTTTTTCTTCACGTTTATATTGAGTGCCGTCCGCAAAAATGTATGCACAAATTTCGATTTTGTTTCACGCGCGCACGGCTAAAGTCTATTCAATCCGCTGCGGCGGCAGTCTCGACAATAACAACAACCGTTACAGCTAACGAGTCTGAGTCTACTTGACTGACTCCTTCTCTACTGCCTACTGCCTCTCTCCCACCACAGCGTCCGTTATCCTCCTTTTTACCCCCTCACCGCAAGTCGCGGCGCACCTGTGCACATTCGAATGTGTGACGTTGTTTAAAAAATAGATATATATATATATATATACAAATATATAGTATGTAGGATATAAAATAGAAAAGTAAAATGAAACAGCTATGAAACTGTGAATGATTAAAACGATGAGAAAAAAAGAACATTCACTGAACGTAATTAGTGATGATTATTTAATATATATACGCCGGATGTTTTTTAAATATGCGCGCGCGAGAATTTTCAATGGTAACCGACAAAAGCGCCGGGATCATCTGGCGCGCGCGAGACTCCAAGTCGATTACCCAGGTATCCGCGGCAAAGGTCGTTACAATTCTTCGCGCTACTCGACAATATGCTGTGCCAAAGTCTCTCGTGGGCGCTCGTGGGCGCTCGTGACTCCTCTTACCCCCCTACCACATACTTGTGCCGCGCCGTCGCATTTGGAGTTCCCACTCTACCGACTTACTTTACTACCCGCTACTGCGCTCCTCACTCGATGCTTTAAGCGTTCTCCCACTATTGTCCATACCATCATATCCCGCTGCTCTCTCTTCACTCACTCATGTGTCTGTGTCAGTCGTTTCGCATTTTAACTTGCGTCTTCCACTATACATTCATATTCACAGACACACACACAACACACATACAGTACGCACACACACACAACACATACACGCGCCGCAACCACCCACCGCCTTTCGGCGTGTGCCGACTACTACGTCACACATTTGAGTTTTCCCTGATGACGTAAAGCTTGTGACGTGGGAAAAAAAACGTCATTTTGCGCGGGCGAAGACAACGCTGTTTTGACGTCTTTGTTTAACAATATAAAATGTGTACCATGTAATGATATTTTTTTTTACTTCTACCATATAATTCTGTCATCTAAATGTTCAAGTAGAATTAGTCAGGAATTTGAAAATTGATTCGATGGCATGGACGTTGTCGGTCAAAGTGGAAATATGGATGAAAATAGGCATCTTGTGGTGATACAACACATGATTTCAATATAAGGTGCTCCGATATTTAGAAATTCGGGAATGAATATGTGTACAAACAGTTGACATATGTCAAAGTCCTCTGTTTGTCCTACCCCCACTCAGTTAAAGTCCACGAAACATGGATATTGCAACATTGACCGTGATAACAACATTCTCCCGAGATGGATGTCTTTGGCCCATGACAGCACTGAGATGTTAGCGCATTTTTTAGTCAATAGCATTGTATTCATGGCTCGATTCTCATCTCGAATTAGTCTTCCGTTCCCTATGCGTATTTCATTTCATAGCGCTTCACTGCTATCAATTTCGTATATGCACGTTCTTATGATTCATATCCATATGTTAAAAAAATTGTAACTAAAGTGTTTGATCATGATAAGACTTATGTCTGTCCAAGGTCGGAACTTGGGTGGAATGTGCCATTCTCCTGTGGAGTGGTAAATTTGCAATTTCTCTAAATTCATCATCGCCGCTGCCCAATATTGAATTGACACACAAATGTATGAAAAGTTTTTTTTGGTTTATTTATACTGGATATATGTTGGAAATGAACGTATAACAAGGCATCGACAATTATTTCTCATTTGATGTCGTACTCCTTCCACTTGATATTTGCTAATGCATATTTTCACATTCCTGCAGACAATATTATAAAAATTGTTGATTCGTTTTTATCAGAGTTATCGACATATAGGAATCAGTAGAAGGATAATGGTTTAGTCTGGATTCCAGTGAGAGTTTTTACTATAAAGCTATTGGCAACTAGACACCATTTAATTATCTAATTTTGATTCTCAGCTTCCTTTCCATAATCGTCGTGTCATCAAAGGTTTTAAACAACACTAGACAATATTTTGATTCCAATGATAAAGAATTATACAGTCCAATTCGTACAGTTAAGAAGAAAATAATGCTGTTATGATGTTTATGTATATAGATACGAATTGAAGTGCCACATGATTTCGCCTATCAAATGAGCAGCCCCTTTTCGTCCCCATAATGACCCCAGTTGCCCTCTCTCGGTGGTTTGGCCAATCGCTCTACGGCGCGGGCGATTGCCTTCTCGCGCCTCTCCTCTTCTATGTCGTCTGCGCGTTGACCTCGCTCACTTGCTCGCGCGTTGCCGCTTATTCTCCCTTTCTCTATAATATTTTGCCAGCCGCTTAATCGCCTCAAGTATATCCAACGCGCCAAAGATTCCTTACATATTATTTACCATTAATATTATAGCAAAAGCTCATAACCCGCGAGTAATGGCGGCAGTAGTGGTAGCAGTGATGACTGCATATGAGACATTCGACGTTGATGCAATGTTGCTCGGTCACAAAACGCGCGCCAACTTAAGCGAAGATAGAGACTGCATTTGTGTGGCCCCTTAGCCACTCTTTATTTCGTTTTATTCTCTCATTTTTCTATTCTCTCTCTCTCTCTCTCTCTCTTAACGTGATTCTTTTTTTTTCTCTCTGTCTCACTCTAGTGTGCATCCACCAAACGCATTTGTCTCTCACTTTTTGTTACTCTTCACTCCGCATCATGCTGTTGCAATTTTCTCTGTTGCTCCTCTGCGTCTTTTCCCTAACGCACTCGCTCTCGGTCCTTCTTCGTTGCGTGCACGTTTCACAGTTTCGGCTTGCTCTTTCCCCTCTCCCTACTCTGTACCACTGCTGAGTACATTTACTTGCCTTAGTCGACCCTATACTTATATCTCTTCTATATATATATATATACCTCCTCGCTGACTCTCTCGCCATGGTTGATAAGTAGCTTCCTTCTACTATTGCAATCCTTTACTTGAGCGCCAGAGTCTCATTCCTTGAGTTGCAATCATAATTGCAAAATAGATACATTCCATTTACTCTACTACGCCTCATTCTACTGTAATAATCCAAAGTTGTCGTATATGCATTTCAATTCATCATTCCTCATCGATTAATAACAATCTATATTCTCAGAGGGTTCATATCCATATTGATTATATTCTCCAGACTGTAGATCGGTGTGATCGCTCTCGATGAGTAGTAAATCTTCATCTCGTCCTTCTAAATTCATAATTTAATCATTTTGTTTCACTTTTTCTTGTGTCTCTAATTGTAAGTCGGAATTATTATGACATATATTTATTCTAATCGTGACATTGATTTAAGGTGCAATACATGAAACACTCATGTTGGAAAGGAAATTAATCGAAATCGAAAAATTACATGCATAGACAATTATGAGGAAAGAGAAAGAATAAAACATTTCTTCATTTCTTTATCAACAGGAAAATTTGAATGGCTCAACAAAATATGGGAAATCAATGGCATAGACTTCAAAAGTGAGTGTTAAATTATGACGAAAATTTTTTTTTTTACATTTTATAATGATAATTCATTGGTGATTTCATTTGAAATGATAAATGAACAAATAATAATATAGATAAAGATACTGTATATAATAATAGAATATGAGGATATCAGTTGTGAGGAATCGAACGCACATTTTATTGCGTGCGTGCCCCACCAATACAAGTGGGAGTAGTAAAGGAACGTCGCAAGAAGCCACGTCGCGTGCTATGCCCGTTGGTTTTCTCGGATTCTCCTTACCCCGCAACTCGCTGCCACAGTGCGCCATCTCATACGGCCCTGATGGCTCGCGCGCATCGCTGTTTGTCCTCGCACCCCGCCACTCCAGCTTGCTCCAGCTTATACATACTGTACGAAAGACCGAGGAGTATATGTTGATTCCATCTACCCTCCGGACACTCTTCACCATCACCACTTGTCGCCCATCGTATCACCCGCGCACTCCACTCATGCTTTGCGTCATCCCTGTTTCACTCTTGGCGCGTGCCCCTGTGCCCCTCTCAGTTGCTCGGCCATCGCTCCTTCTCTCTCCCCATTGCGTTCTCTCGACGCCGTGACTGTCGGCAACCAATATTTGTGTATGTATATACATTTCATATATGTACTCGGCTTGCGTCCCTCACTCGCCCCCGCTTGTGGTCGCGCGCGCACATACCATCCCAGATGCTCCACGGTTTCATTCTTTCTATCCCACTTTTCTGCGCGCCCGAAGCTTGTCCGATTGTGCACGAAACACGTCTCGGTACGTCTCTACACATCTCTACCGCGTTCTCGCCAACACAATCTCATACACTTATACGTATACACGTACATATATATATACTCACTTCAGCACCAGTCCCTCTACCACACTACGGATTATCGAATGAAACATGAGGATGTTGGGATGTAAAGTATGCCCATATGATGATACACTCTTATACCTCCATATATACATATTGTTATTAATAATGTATTTATTGAAGTGTTTATTGAATATGATCCGATACGTTTGGTCAAAGTATTTCATACTTTTTCCATTTCTTTCTTTTTTCGTTATTATTATTATTATTATTATTATTATTATTATTATTATTTTTCTTTTGTAATTATGACTTAAAAATTTCATGATAATTGACAATGAGCTATCTCCATTACAGAAAATGCATACACAATATGAATTTAACTTTTTCCTATTCCGTGCAACAATCGAATGTTGGGAATTTTTTAATTTCGTGTAGATCATTTGCAATTGCGCCACACTCAAGTGCGAAAATAGCAAAGCACCAGGGAGGGGGGCAACGATGAAGGTATACAGGGAGGCAAAGCACGATAATGCGAAGTTAGGCATAGTGAGTATTACCAGTTTGCGTTTCCGGGAGTCAGGGAAGGCTGGTTCAGCACATTGCGCCTATATAATATATATAATATTACCTCCTTCCATCGCCTCACAGTTCATTCTCATTCTCCGATAATTAGTCAGCTTGCTTGGCGTTTCTGGTGGACTTTAACATGAAACTATAAAGACGTAGAGTATCAAATGAAAAACGAACTGTGAAGAAAGATAAAGATAATTTTTGGAAAACTATTTTGTCGTGTTGATAAATATTAAATCAGTGCTTCGTTCTTATCTTTATATGAAGTTCTTCATGAGAAATTTGACTATTAATGATGGCATTAGGAATACTCTGGATTGTGGGAATTATGAGATGAACATTGAAGTACTTTTTGCCAAAAATTATATTGATGATCTGAACAAGAATACATCTATGTAGATTATAAAAATATTAATTTTGTTCATCCACGTAGCCAAACAGGATATTTAGTATTATCTTCCAATTACAGATATTTTTTCAAAAACATTTCATTAAACATATGCATATTACTATATATATACACATATACATCAACATATATATCGATCAAACACGCGTTGTGTCTTTGTCGTCAGCTGTCAGATTAAATATCATGGCGTGTTTGCAGATGTTGCTTGTTGCGCCACTGAGGCTCTTGCCACCTTTGTTACGACATCTGTATATAAATATCGTTCAGAGTACAATCAAAGGTGCACTTATGTGCGAATACAGAACGGTACCGATATGAGCAGCATAACAGAAATTATAAATGAGAACAGATGAAAAAGTTATTTACTTTGATGTTTGATTCATCGCTGTAAATATAGTGCAACGCGGATAACAAGAAAATGAAATATCAGTCGAGTAAGAATTTAGTGGATGAAGATACTGTGAAAAAAAAAAAGGATGTATAGAGGAAGGAAAGTTCAATGATTTGCATAGAAAAATTGAGTATAAACTATAAAATTCATCAATGCAATTATTCAATTCGAAATATTTTCTCGGCATAAAATTCTCCATCTCTGTCGGTATGTCATTTTTCTTCATATTATCAATCGTAAATAATACAGTAATGATGAAATTTGATGGAAGAGATGGAGTAGTTCAGTATCACACCGCAAGGTGACGACTGCTTTTGTGAAGTTTTGTGAATGTTGTTGTTCTATTGGTATGGTGGAATGTGGATTGTGGTAAATGAGTCGGGTGAGATTGTGTGTGCCACTGAGAAACCGGAAAATATTCGACTAACAGACATAACCTCGCTCAACAAGGGATAACTCTTACGTTGATATTCATTGGATTGGCATTTAATGAATTGAGATGTTGAGAATGAGAGGACATATGTTTTGTGTTTTTCGGGGCTTTGCCACAGCTGCTAAGGACATTGGTAATTTGGTTAAAGTAAGCAATATTCAGAATATATATCACATATCGTCATAACAATATTTCATTTGTTTTCCAATGTGATTATGGGAGTAGTTGCATCATCAGGTGAATAATAAGGATAAACATTTTAATTCGTCCCATGATATGGCCTGGGCCGATATCTCTCAATAAATATTTCAGAGCAAATTATTTATAATTTTCTGCATAGCTCTTTTGGCAATATACAATTGAATATTCGTATTCGTCTTCATGTGCTGCATATCCGCGATAGAAAAACCTTCAACATTATGGCAAAATCACCTCAAGATTTGAGAAATAGCATACGATTGGCCATATCCTAAGGATATTATCTGTAAGATAGGGGCACAAAATATATTAATTATAGGAAATTGCCTATATTGTCATTATGTTTCGTTATGTTACAAAAGATAGATAGTCTACGACAAACTAATATAAACGTGATTGCCTATCCATGCTTTATTATCCATTTATAAGTCGTATTTTTGTTTCATATTCAGAAAAATAAGGTAGTTGTATTCATGAAAGGTGTACCAGAAGCGCCGAAATGTGGATTCAGCAATGCTGTTACACAAATACTGAGAATGCATGGAGTTAAATATGATTCTTATGATGTACTCGAAGACGATGTACTCCGACAAGGTATATATTAAATGCTTTGTTAACAACTTGTTTAATACAAAAATATTTTCGTTTGTTTTGATTATTCTGATTTAACTTTTTATAAAAATATCGATCGGTGGATGTCTATAATTTCCATTTATTTTAGGTATAAAGGACTATTCTAATTGGCCAACAATACCACAAGTTTTCATAAACGGAGAATTTGTTGGTGGATGTGATATTCTTCTTCAAATGCACCAAAATGGTGAGCTCGTCGAGGAGCTGAAGAAAGTTGGTATCAATAGTGCATTATTAGAGCCGAAGACGGAATAAGTGAACTCCAGTTTATCTACGGTGTGTAAATAATTTCAGTTAATAGAACTTTTGTTCATAATAAAAAAATTTGTTGATCGATCAAATCGACGAATATTATTTCGTAACTTATGTATAAATCGATAGACGATTTTTCATTGCATTTCTTGCAGTTCTCTTCTCAAAATTTTCCCTGTTGGGCTTTTTGGTATTTGATCAATGAAAATGACATGTCCTAAATGCTTATACTTAGCCACTCGTTTTGCAACAAAGTCTTTTATATCTTGTTCATTTATCTTCACATTTGGCTTTGTCACAACGAAAGCTTTCGGTATTTCACCGTATCGTTCGTGCGCCACGCCAATCACTGCCACGTCAATGACATTCTCATGTTTTTGAATAACACCCTCAATCTCGATTGGTGATACCTGGTATCCTTGAACTTTGATCATTTCTTTCAGTCGGCCCTGAATATATAAATAACCTAAAAGAATAATAATTAATCTTGCGGAAGTTTTTCGAATGGTAGAATAATAATTTAATTAGAATTCCAAAATTTACCTTCATTATCAAATGATCCTAAATCACCGGTTTTGAACCATTCATTATCAAAACTGTTGGCAGTGGCTTTCGGATTCTTGTAATATCCTTTCATAACATGGGGCCCACGAACATAGATTTCGCCAATTTCATTGATACCCAAATTTTTGCCCATATTTTTGGCATCACATCCGACGATGCGAATATTACTGTTCGGTATTTGATAGCCCACTGAATTTATTGGTGCGCCTTTACTTTTCGATACGACTGGTGAAGTTTCGGTCAAGCCGTATCTGAAAAGTCATATATGCATGGCGAATTAACAATGCGGATATTTTTATTTTTTTTTTTCATTGTGATTTGAGCTTACCCTTGACAGAATATTAAATCACATCTCATGCGAGATAAAAAATTAGTAAGAATTTCATTGCTAATCGGTGCAGCGCCACACATTGTCAATTTTACTCTTTCCATATGACGTTTATGAAATCTCTCATCGTTCACCATTAATATATAAATCGGTGTCGCTCCATAAAAAAATGTAATGCGATTTTTCTCCATAACTTCCAATAGTCCATTGGACGAAAACTTTGACATACATATCAACTTCCCACCTTCTCTAATTCCATGAAGTATAGAATGATTTCCAAAGTAAAAGAAATTTTCAAAAGATCGTGACATATGGACAGATGTAATAAACATAATACCTTAAATGACTGAATGTACAAACTGATAGACCATAAATGTGATAAAGCGGCAAGAATAACGGTATAATTTCCTGGTAATTCCCAACTGCTGGTTCTATTACAGACAATTCTTTCACAGAAATTTGGAGTATATTCATAACTTGATTCCTATGAAGAAATAATTTCTCGTTTAACGTAGAGTCATCCATCCCCTTAGGCAAAATGAATTTCATACTTGTGAGTCAATTCGACGCCTTTCGGTAATCCTGTGGTACCGCTTGAATAGGGCAAAAGAAGAGTATCATGCTCGATACTGCATCCAGTTAATTGTCCAGTTTTCTCAAACTCCTCAATATCATTGGATATAAAATCCTTGAAATTAATTATATTTGACGGCGGCATAGTCGTACTTCCATCATCGATAACAATTATCGGCAATCGGATTGCTGAATTTTTCAGGATACTTTCAGCGACAGTTGAATATCTATCTGGTACCGTTATAACTGCTTTTGTTTCCGAATTTACCAGTTGCGATTTTATCTCATCGGCCGTGTAAAGGGGATTTATAAGTGTTAACTGTAAATACCATGATATAGTGAGTGTTAGGAAACATTTCAGTGATGGAACCATATAATATAAATAAGGCAGTGAAAGAAAAAGAATGATCATATACTTTCAGACCAGCTTCACTTGCACCCATTACAACGATTACATATTCGGGAATGTTTGGTGCGATTATAGCAATTGTATCGCCTGACTGAAGTCCATTTTTTCGTAATGACGTTGCGAGCCTCCCGCAAAGTTTTCTCAAGAGGCCATACTTGTATGATCTACCAGTAGTTGAACACACCTTTTATAATAGAGACACATGACGCGAATTATTACACTGAAGTTTGATTATATATATTTGTCGAAATACTCTTAATATTCTCATGTATACATACCAATGCTGTTTTTTCAGACCACTTGTCAATATTCTCCCACACATATTCGTGTAAATACATCTTAGTTTCGGGAATATCCGGAATCAAACTCTTGTAGATATTATTTTCGTCTATGAACGACCCACGTAATTTCAAAACGTTTTGGGACTTTGAACAGGTGTTCATTTGCTTAGATGTTCCTTGATTGGTAGGTGCACATGTTATGACGTTTCGTGATACAATACGATTATTGGTTGAAATGCAACACCTCTCAGATTTGTTATAAGTAAAGAAAATTTGGTGTCGAAAACACGAACGCCACATTTTCTATCTGTATTCTAGCTTTATTTGCCACGCAATATGCGGTTGCACTGAGGCACTATCACCGTGTCCAATGTTTTGCTCACACTCATGTAGAATCATATCAGCAACATAACTATGCATGTGTGAGTCAATATGATAACAGCTATTGCATATAGATGATGTGTCGTGACAGAAAGTATCACTTTTAAAGTGCACCAATGGAATTCGCGAACTTTATATTGTAATTAATACACAGAACGGTTGATAACAGGGATGTTTTCCATTTTGTCGTCTCAGCAAGTGAATAAATGTGAAGGTAAATAGAATCATAATATGATTCAAGAGGAAAATATTCTGTACGAGTTGATAGATTTTAGTTAGATTTTATACATATTATTTCAGTCTATGAATATGAATATATGGATAGATCTGATCTGAACGTCGTCTATGGCGACGTCCACTTGTATAGCCCTGGGACTCATCAGTCACTGCTCTACACACGCGACTAATTAGTATAGATCCGTTTAGAACAGCAGTGGGTTATATTCTCTGTTCCACAATTACCTCACCAGTATATAGCAGTGTAATAATCCACTGCGCGAACACACGACCGACCGGCAAAGTTTGTTCTATGTACAATGTGTTTTCACAATCCTCAAATGATATGCATAGATATCTATAGATATTTACTCTTATATTACATTATTACATTACAAATTAGTCAATACAATAAACATCAGTCCAATAATCCGGGAAATATTAATAATAGTAGTGATGTTGATTCCAGTGAAATGCAATGTCAAAGTATTGACCAAAAAAAAGTAGTTTGTTTTAGATTTTGTTTATTCAAAGTGAATGGGGACGGGAAGAAAGGCAGGTAGCTTTGTCGTGAAAAAACAGAGCGTTGATTAGTCGTCCTGGAACTATGATTAATGTGCAAGTAGAAGGTGGAGTTCTTTTACAGGCTTAGTGTGATGGGTCAATTATGTTTATAAACATTGGCAACATGGCTTCATTGCGTAATACACCGAATCTTTTGGATTTGAGCTCATCAAATAAATTCATTCACTCACCAGGGCAGTTCTAAAATAGATGGAGGCGTTTTAGAGACTTTCTGCTTCAATAAGAATCCTCTTTTTCGTTAGAAAGGACACTGGAATATTCAAATACGCATGAAGATCTAATAAGAATATGAAATAAACGAAAATTACGGTGAATTCGAAATCATTACCCGGGAATAGCACAGACTTCCTCCGAGGACGCTCCACTTTGTTCTTTTTTCTTTCTTTCTCTTTTCATACCGCATTCGTTCACCCCTCCATTAAACGTTGTGGTTTTATTATATTTCTTCTCGTCGAAGGTCGAGGTTAACAACAACATTACTCCGGACTTTAAGGACGCGTCACGCGATCTCGCACGATTTCCCAGCAGCATGTTTCATCACGACGTTTAGTTTCTCTATCCCCATAGATTTTTTTCCATCCCTACATCATTTCGTCATCCCCTATGTGGTTACAATATGCACCTCGTATACACACTTGATTGCCTTATCAACATATGCAGACATGTATAAATAAAAGAGAAATAATTTTTTATCAACTGTGCGCGCATACGGAAACGTGACATGACGAATACAATACATTTTTACGAGTCGCGTGTGCGACTTCATAAAAATAATGAATATATTTGTGAATACAACTCGTGTGACTTATATAAAAAGCCTTGATCTATATATTATCCTTATTACTTTTTTCTTCTATTATATTCTTAAGTAACGTGTACCGTCTATATTTGAATATACAAATTAACTATTACTCAACATAATTATTTAAATGATGAATGCGACTTCCAAATGTGTTCTATCATTCATCATACAAATTTATTTTCATCGTCATAATTACAGGATATAAATCAATTATTTTTCATTTTTATTCTATATTCAAAACAAGAACACTATTTTTAGCGAACATTGACAACTTTTGAATTCCATAATGAAGTGGAATATGCTGTTATATTCGCAGTTCTACATTTGCCATTTTTTTTTCTCTAATCTAATCAGGAGACCGGACTTTTTCCTTAGAATTCAAAACATAAAAATACAATTTCGATATTCCAAGTCGTGAATATTATCTTCAATTACAGGTTTATTTGTCAGTTGCTGGATGACTGGTTGATATTGTCGTTTTGCACGACCAAGCACTTGCATGAATTTACCGTTGACTATTTCGAACGTTAATCAAATCCCTATATACTCATATATATATAAGCATATATATCTATACCTGAATGAACCCCTCGACATTTGATTTCTGATCCCATCAGTGTGTCATAATACTGAACTAGCATGAACAGTAATGCCATCATTATTTGGAATGAGCTTTCTCCTACCCCTATCCCGTCTTTTTTCCATTCACTTCATTTGAATAAGGCGTGCGAAGTTTGTTTTGAACATTACCGTATACTTTTATTGGAGTTATTACACCCAACAAAGAATTAATGATCGAGGTGGTTTTTTTATGTGACTATATTCATTACATATTGATATGAATATCGGACAAACTGAAATATATATTTTCAGAAGATTAAAATACAAATTTCATAATCGACAAGAGAATATGGGGAGGAGCTGATGAAATTGAGTGAATGCCTTGAATACAGTTGGCGAAACTTCCGTATTTCTTACACAGAAAAGTTGAGAGAAAATGGGATGGTGAAGCCGGATACCCAAAAAATGAGAATAATAGAAAGTGGCGGCGAATGGGCTCCATTTTCCTCGATATGGCTGCCAGTCCTTCAAAGATCTCAATACATTAACTAAGAGAAAATAAATTGTACCTAAATAATTTTGTCTTCTGGTGCATAATGAAAATAAGTTTCCTATATCGACGTGTGCTCTGAATGAAAACAAAGAAAATATTTGCCTATCAACACCGAGTTCTCATGTACATAAACGAATATGGATCTATATATTCATTAGAGATGAAACGCTTGAGCTCTGTGACTGAAACAGAACGCTGGAATATACATTGGTTACGATGCGGGATGCGATAGTGGGACGAGTCCGCGGGTTTTTTACCAAGTGGGAGAAGTCAGTGCAGTGGGTATATACCATATAACGTATAAATATAGCTTGAAGGCATCAGTAGCAACGTTGGAGTAGCATAGAGGATTTAGTCGGCGAGGTGGCGCCCTCCCATTATACCTTCGATCGACCCTGTCGCGCCTTCTATCGTTCACTGCTTTTGCTTTCTCCTTCTGCACCCTCCTCATCCTCCCACATATACACACTCTCATATCCACCTATACGTATATATCTAACAGTTTTGTCCATTCGTCCTCTCGCGCAGGGGACTGCTCAGTAGTCAGCGAAACGGCGGGCCAGACAGTTATAGAGAGACTACGGGATTGGAATTTTGCGGGAGCACACGCAAGCGGCCTTTTTTCTTCTCCACTTTCTGAACGTGGTGTGTGCATATATACTTTAAAAACTGCATTGAGGTGATACAGGGGTGGTACGCGCACAATAAGGTGAGGATGAGAATGGATAAGAAGAAAAATCGCAAACATACACGTACATGTCTTCATTCGCATTGTGGCAATTAATTCATCATCCATCATATCGTATTTTCATACTTATTTATTTTTTTTCATTTCTACACTTCTTGTTCATTCAAAACATTTTGTACACATCAATTTATTTATTTATTCATACGTTTTGTTATTCATTATATCCACTCATACATTTCAATTGTGAGAGGTTCGTTCCCGTTGATTGGAGGTAAAAATATATTGTGTGAATTTCTCTTCAATTATAAAATCGCACATGTCAATTAAATGGAAGACGCGATTAGAATTCAGTCGAGGATCTCATATGCACTAAGAAATCGATCAAGTGGCTTGGTGAGGATCGAAAAAATCGAGTGAATGTATATTTGCAGGAGGGGACGGACGTGTGACTATTACGACAACGAACCACGTCGATATACATACGCGGTGTCCTGACTTCGTTTCGACGATACGATGATATCGTTGTGCTTGTCGATTTCAGTGTAGAGCAGAAGGTGATGCATGACATTGTTCTTTTGTTCGCATATGAGATGATGAAGAATAATAATGAATGTAAATAATAATAATAATAATAATAATAATAATAATAACAGTGACTCATCAGAACGACAGATTGAAAACGGAAAAGATGGACCGAGGGAATAGGACATGAGAAGGACGTGAAAGGAGGTTGTGATGGTGGGTGGGTAAAAGTGGGAGGGAATGTAATGTGTGTGATACTAGATTTTTGTGAAAAGCTTTTGTGCCGTTCTTTTGATAGCGCATGAAAGGACAAAACTAAAAGTCACTTTGTACTTTTACATTTTCTTCTACCCACTTTTTTTTCTATCGTCCTTCACAAAAATATTTCTCGATGGAATGTGTTTATTATTGTACATGAAATTGAACACGTGTGTACACAATCAAATGAAATTTTCATTGATGAATGTGTGTATATCGAACTTGTATATATTGTTATTCTAGAAGGAATATCTTTTGAATAACATGAGCGGTTTATTTTTCGGTGTTTTCATGTTAGGAATATCTAATGATTTAAATGTCTCTTTGGAAAGGAATGTTCATGGTATTATCAAATTTCCGCACATTGGCATTCACTTCAGTCATTCAATTAATTTTCCCCGATATATGAGGTGTCAGAGCGAAAAGAGAGTATATAATAAATAATATGACGGAGGATTTTACTACTTCAGATTGAAAGCACACGAAAAATCGGAGAAATGTATAAATGCAAATTGTGACACTGAGAAAAATTCGTATTCCATTGCTAACTCTATTCTATTTCTCCTTCTTCTTCATTATTCTTTATTTTCACTTCATTACAATTTCTCGGTAATTTCTACATATAAACTTTATTAATTTTCTTTGCTACCCATTTTTTTTTCATCTCCACATGAAATCATCAAGATGTCAGCAAGCAAACAACCATAAAGACAAAAAAATAACAATGAAGAACGAAGGCTCGAATTTATTTAATTTCAATATTCGAAAAATTGATGCGAAACATCATGAAAGAAAAGGAAAATAAGAAGAGTAGAAATGTTGATTGTTATTTTGACCCAACAATAATTGTGATGGTTGTTGTATTGGTGATAATGAGGGGAGGGGGGTGAGGGGCCAGATACCAGTGAAATACTAGAAATGGAAAAGCGACAGTTATATGGGTTCGGGAGCCAAAGTGTAAGAGAGACGGGCTGAGAGAGCGAGAAAAATGAAGAAAAAGCCGCACTCAAAAAATGACTGGCGTTCTGGTGCCTCGAATGTTCGTTAGGTCGCAGTGGCTTGTACGTCACACCGAGAAATCGAGGTAACCTACTCTTTGGCCAAACAGGGGCTTTTACCCCAACAAGCGCCTAGACATACCCCCCGACTCCTAACCAACCCCCTTCTTACACCACTATACAGTTTACCCTCAAAAGAGTCGGTACACTATATTTGTATGTTGTGGGTGTGTTTGTATGAGTACGGTGGGACGGCAGAGGAGAGCAGCGATCGACGACTTCGACGGCGGCACAAACTTTGGCCCGCAAAGAGAGAGAGAAAGACAAATAGAGAAAAAAAAAAAGGAAAAGGGAGTTTTCGCCACAGAATCGTTACTCCAAATCCATACATAGGCACATTCATACATATCTTACTTCTTGAACATTCTTTTCATGCTTCAGACGATCGAATATTTTCAATCGGAGCAGTCTCCATTTATATTCTACAATAGCACTTTTTTCAGCAATTTTATTAGAATATATAAATGGGGCAATCATATATATATATTTTCATTGGATTGTTGAATTGCAATTGGAGAATTAGCAATAAACAGTGACTGATCCATTCTCTCCACATTATTTTCTATAAATACATTACAGGAGAACAAATATAGATGTATATATATATGAATCTATATGCTGCAATGCACTTTCTCTGGCTCTTGGCAATTCAAAAAGCCACAGAGAGTAGCTTCCGACCCATTTGCTAGTGAATACCGTGTGCTATACAAGTATAGAGACACACTCGAACCGTGTACTCGTCGCCTCTGTTCTGTCATCCTCTTCCTCTTCTCCGATTCTAATTCTCATTGTTTCATCATTTGCTTGAATTGACGGCCAGTTTCCACTCAGTTTCAGCTCATTCTCCTCACGATATTTGTTCTCAATTTGCAACATGAGAAGGAAAATTAATTGTTCATTAATTCGATATGATTTTTCCACTGTATTTTCCAGATTGCTAGTTTGGATGAATTCAAGATCTCAGATCTTCCCTATAATCAAAGCGGATTGAGACTAGAACAAAAATTCAACATAAAATAAAGTCTTTATTGTTTGGAATGATGTAAAAAACGACGCTGGGGCGTCGAGCAATGTCTTCGTCGTCAGTGAGCATCTGCACGGACGAGGAGGACGCCGAGGATGTCGAAACAAAGCCCATTAGTTTGCGGTGTTACAGCATCAAATTCATTGTCATCATCATTATCATCGTCATCAGCAACATTAGTTTATACGTGGAAGGATTGCGGTTAGATTACGAAAAATAATCAACTAACAAAGAATAAGTGAGAAACGATCTATTTAATAAAATAACACAAACAAAATAAAAACTTTGCGCCTATTTGAATTTTATCAGACGGAAATGATGAGGTGACAAAGAAAACTGGCCAATGGTTGCCAATTTTTCCCACGTTCTGCCGAAACGCTTGTTTAGTCATCAACCAATTTCACACACATATGCATATATATATATATATATCAAGTTTTAATTGAGAGATTGTGTTGGGAATGCTGTAAAAAAAGAATTGTAGCGAGGAAGTAAAGGTACTTTTATGAACTAAACCAAAGGAGTGGAATAGACAACAGTAGAGACAATGAAATAGATATAGATAGAGACAGAAAGAAGATAATTACAAAAGAAAAGCGCATCACGGCCAATTTTCTCGCCCCAGGGATGGAAGATCGTCACCCTGGAGTCCGATTGAGCGCTGTGGGAAGCAGTGGACGTACACAAAGCGGGAAGAGTCACCAGGGTGACGAGGAACCTTCCAAACGACTGCCCAAATATATGTCAAATCGTCGTTGGAACAATTCGAGAATAAGAATTAACCAGGAGTGAGTATATAAAATATAAAATGAAAAAAGGTATTTCAGAATATTGAAGAAATGAAATTGAAAGACAATGCCAAGTGTGCATGTGTGTTGCTCAGGTGAATGTATACGTGTTATATACTAGGTAGTGTGGTGTGACACATTTGATGATGATGATGCTGATGATGATGATGTTTGCGATCAGATCAAGAAAAGTCGACGACGAGTGACATGTATATAGAATCGCGTTGAAGAAAGAAGTGACGTTGCGTTAATAGCTCACTTGAGATAAGTGCGTGTTCCGTGTATGAATACGTGTTCAAATTTTTCATTCCACATTTTTCTCTCCATCCATACAATAAGAAAAGAAGCCTCGTATACCTTCAAGTGCTTTGTGATACACACACACACCCTTGCATAATGTGAGACAGTTCTATTGAAAACCTATGACATAATAATAATCATGATAAATGGTGGAGAAGTGATAAGTGAAACATAACGAACAAAATGAATTAAGAAGAAATTTGAAGCAAAGAGGCCGATGTAGAGTGGGTTCTTGAACAGAATCTTTTGAATTGATGGAAACAGAGGAAAAATAGATCAAGCACTGAATGAACGAAATTGATTGGCGTAACACGCCCATAACTTTTTTGAAACGGTGAAAGGATGCCAGGGGGCCGTAGGGGCCTGGTAGCCCCTCAAAATACGTTCTTGGAGAACATTATACGACGTAGCAGCAGTCAACGTAAGTAACAAAAAAATTATTACAATCAACATCCAATAATTTAATTTCGTTTCATGTCGCGATTTTGCGAAATTCTCCCTATACAGTCTGATGTATTTGAGATAAAGAGTATTATAATGATCATGACCTACTCTATTTATTTCATGGTCAAGGTCAGTAATAATTATTAGCGAATATGAGCTCTATGTATAGACTAGAGAAAGAGGGTGACGAATGGTTTTGCAATCAGTACAAGCCCACCGATTATCTACATCGCGTGTGTGTGCGTTTTTTTTTTTCCATATACTTATATCCATATACATATATATACATATATATAAATATAAACATGCACATATAGATATCAAGCATACTTCAACTTTCAGTCTTCCTATAACACCACTTCCATCTATTTTTTACCGTGATGCTTATGTACACTCTCTTACTGCATATGAAACTTTGTGCATTGTATTCTGCTATCGATCTTATAGAATACATAATAATACAACCACTTTTATTTACCGACCATCATGCTTAATGATTGTTACAGTCATATCTGTGATAAAATCACACCCATCATTATCACGTCGTTGTCCATTAACTTTGATTTCCACATGCTCCATTCAGTTCAGAGATCCGTGACAGAGAATTATTCCAAGATGACATACAATAGTATTTATAGTAAATAACGAATTAAATGGTATCACCAATATTTTCATCCATCGGAATTGGATTAAAAAACAATCTAATGTTTGTATTTTTCTTTTGTTTTATTCTGTCCTGATACATGTTTGATTGGTATGGCCGTATGGGCGAAGTCACTGCTCCTCACTGTATCTTAATATTCGCCTTTCACTCTTCATTTTCTTTCTCGACCTCGTCTTCTTTTTTATTTATTATTATTATTATTATTATTTTTTTTTCACTCGTGTGTACCCGGAGGCTTCAAGCACACTCGAAAATATTCTTGTGTATAGGGTTAGAGGGCACTTATAACAAGGGGTATGAGAAGATTAAGAGGGCCAATGTCCTCCCGATGCCTATATGGTTCCTCATATTTGTCTCATGCCATTTTCATCCTCTCACTTTTTTACTATATATGTATAACATATACGTACGCTTTGTTCTCAAAACTCTTGTGCTATATACTCATTATTTGCTCACCGACAGGATGAGGCTCTGTATATTGCCCTCGTTTCTTCTTCATCTTTTCTGTTCTTGTTTCACCCCATCATACTCTCTAAACTGAGAACATTGAAATGCCAATGAATTGCAATTAGTGAAGATAATCAAAAAGAGAGATTAATGAATGGATGAAAGGCTGAATGCTGCCAATGCTGTGGTCGATAGAATTTAAATCAATTTACTCGACCCATGGCGAAATTTACCTGTAGGGTGTGGTTTTTTAATAATGCGGAGGATCCATACACGAGCATAAAGGCACAGGTAGATATATATATATATATATATTGGCGCGCGTGCGAGTGTGTATGTGGGTGTGTGTGTGTGTGTGTGTGTGTGTGTCGGCCGAGTTCATGTAGCCAGGGCACATTGGCATTGGTGTATTATTCATTGGCGTTATTGACACAAGGCTCACACCGAACCTATATACATTTGTGTCCCTCATTAATAACCCGAATCATGCACCCATTCAAATAGTTTGGAATGAAAAATTGTAATGCAATCCTTTTTTTCTTATAGGGGGTAAAAAAATAAGGAAGGTCATAAAGATTTTAATGAGGTCATTGGCCCGACAGTAGAATGAACCATTTCCGCATTAGGGTGAAAATGTATGAGTGAAAAGAGATATCTTGAGGCAAAGCGTTAAGTCTCGTATGCTCACTTGACGCGTCCCTTTTTTCGTCTACGAGTGGGATCTTAAATTGTTCCAAAAGTGAGAAGACAAGACAGAGTAAGACGTGAGAAAACCGAGGGGAAGAGAGAGGCATGAAACGTAGAAGCGCACACGACATCTCACTCGCACTTTTTTTCGACTTTCTTTCTACTATCCTCTGAGTTCGTGCTCGCACCCACTTCTCTCTTCAACACTTGATAATAACCAGGGAAACGACGTTCTAGTACGTGCCACAATATAGCGCGCACATTGCAGTCATATAAATATTCATTTTTTTTTTATTTTTCATTCTTTAGCAAGACCAGAACATTGAGATAGCAACGTGTGTTCATTTCACAATCGAATATTCTTTATCTTTTATATCCAGAAATATCGAAAAACTCTTCTCTCTTTCGTTTCCATCAGCTTTTTTTATTCTTATTTTTATTTATTTTTTTCTTTCTCTCAGGTGAATTGAGGCAAATAACACTCGGATTTTCATGGAAATTCGTATTTTATTTTTATTTACCCAGATCAAAAAACCTTCAAAGTGATAGAAGTCATAAGCGCGTGAAAGTAGAAACGGACACTCTAGGTCAGCCGGACGCTCTCGCTCTCTTTCCCTCGGTTCCACCTTTCCTCACTAGCATTGTGTCTCACTCTTTTGTTCGCTTGTTTCCGTCATATTTCGGACGCATTCGTCAGGTCATTGGGTCAAACCCACCGGTTGTGTGTGCACGACCTTCCCCACGTTCTATACTTCCTTACGCGCAACACGCGTACATTCCATATATATTCATATATACATCCATCTATATCTTTTCGTATGTGTATACATTTTATCCAAAATCCAATGGATGCATCAAAACACACCCGCGAGCATTAATTATAATTAACAATAATTATATTTTACCTCTACCGTCACGATATACACACTCACCTGGTATTTTAGAAAATTAAAGGACATAAAAATAGGAAAACAAACGCATACCCCCAACGATGCAATGATAATAATGAAAACTAATGAGGGATATTTAATTAGTGGCCGGTTACCCCCTCTCATAAATCTAATTATCAGATGCTTACAAATATACGAAAAAAGTTTAGAGAGATAAAACTGTACACAATTAACGACGGAGGAGTACAATAATTGTAATTGAAATGAAAAATGATAGTGAAGTAATGAATTAGTAGTGGGCTAGACAAAAGGAGGTGAAATCATTGAAAATTGAAAATAATTTGCTATTTTTTTTCTCATTGAACTCTAAACAAATGTGAAAACTTCACAACAATCAGAGAGAATTCCATCTTAGGTTAACAAATCATCAATCATTGATATAACTGATTGTACATGTTATTAAATGTCAACAAGTAACGCTCCAAATAGATTTTCATTGCAAAAATTGTAATATATATGTGCAAATCGTGACGTTTATCGCGGCGCGACCATAATGCAAATAAAGCATTCCGCCGTAAAAACTATACCAAACCGCTCCTATTCTGCTGTTACTTGCGCACAGTAGATAGTAGCATAAAGAGCTACTTCACTGCCTCATCCAACTCTCGCGGCTGCTTCGCGCAACACTATACACTCCGCTCTCCGATCTATATTATATCTATATATCTCCACCATCGCCCTCTTTTTTTTTCTTCTTTTTTTTTTTACTTCACTTATATCGGTGCTCGTTTTCTCCTTTGCGAATTCTATTTTTAGCCTCAATGCGCGCAATAATGTCTGTATGTGTTGTGTTTCCGCGTTCCACTACCACTTTTCTCATTAATTTTGATTTTTCCAGACAGTAAGCAACCTTATACTTCCCTAGAGATAATGGCGCTTCCGCTCAGTTTGTCGCTGTCTTGACATATATATGTTACTTAATCCCTTATTCGCCTTTATTCATCATCTTTTTTATTTTGTCTTTCTTTTTTTTTCTCTTTTTTCTTCTGTTAATCTCACTCCGTCCAGTTCTATTTTTAAATTAACACTCACTCAGGTTTATTAGATGTTGAGAAACATAAAAAACAAGGAGAAAGACAGAAAGAATATAATATGACTGCACTCTGTGCATGTTTGATGAAAAAAAAAAAGAAACAAATAAATAAAAAATGTAAATAAAAAATGATGTCCCCTATCGGTCGTAATTTTTTATTAACTATGTATCGGCTTCTATCGTGGTAGCGGCATACGGTAAAATAGTTACACATCGAATTTTTTCGTTAAAGCGAGCGTAAACGCTTTATTTTTATCTCCCTTTTCTTTTATTGTTGATTTTTTTCGCGCGCCGTTAGCCTGCTAGTTGGAAGGGGGAGAAAAAAGGGAAAATTGAGTTAACTGAATTCCGGTGTGTAGTCAGGACATTTTCGTATCACGAGTCACCTATATATATTGTATACTCTTTTCTCTTCTCTATATGTTACAGATGTTGATCTAGTTTCATATTATGGATAACATACATGCATAACATTTGCTGGCCGGCCAAAGTCAATTTCCGTGGAATACAATACGCTTTTATTCTCAAAGGAACATTTCTGTATATAAATATAAATGTGTTTGTAAATATAAAACGTAAAACATGTTGATAGAAAATTATCTCGTTGCTCCACGGCATAAATTCATATAATTTTTCATTTGATTTCAAAGAATGACGAAAACGGTTGAAAATAAAAAGAAAATAATAAACAAAGCTGGCAGTTTAATCTGAGAAATTCCTTTATTCCAATACGGGAGTATATATCTCTGACAACAGTATCGTTTGAGTATTGTCATCATCTAAAGTATGGAAATATGCATACAATGATAAAATGTATAGTATTGCTGCGATCGAATTTGATGATTATTAAGGTTTGATAGCTGCTATAACGATGCAAAATTGTGATACAGATTGTAATGATGATACGGGAACTAATAAGGATATTGCTATACGCAGGTGGAATCATTTGAAATGCCACTGAGGAAATTGTGGCGCTATTCTTTCTCTCAGCTGGCCACAGATTTCCCGGTCAAGAGATCACAAACACATTCCTATGGTTCGCAATTATTTAGTTGTACCAATAATCAGCATAAGACAAGAACTCTCGTCAAATCTGCAAATCATAAATGTGCTCATACATATATATATATATATATATATATATAAATGCTAGTAAGATTATGTTAGAGCAAGAAACGTCTTTTTGCCTATTCAGCACTTTCCGAGGGTTTTTCTTTCTACGGAATGTACGTTGAAATTGTTACGACATCTTTTATGACTGTTATCGCTTGATTCCGTAGCTATGTTTTTTTCCCCATCCTCTCGTAACATTTCTTATGTGTACATATATGTACCTATGTGTGACATATATAAGACTGTGGATACACAGTGTAGGGGATACTCAGCTATGATCCTAAAATCTTGTTTTCCTGCCAAAAGAGAATTCCGAGTATAAAAAACTTTGTCAAGCAAATATATCTATATATGTATTTGATCGATGAAATATTTTTATCTCATTATTTCACAGATTATTTAAGGGGTTAAGAATTTGCGAGATGGTAAACGGTGTCATAGCAAAATAATTTCGATTATTTTGCTCTTAAATATTAACAGGAGTTGAACGCAGTATGGCTAAATGGATGCTTGTCCATACAGGAAATTGTTGGAGAAGTGACATACAGTGTAACAAAATGTAGTTGGGACATGAGAATAGAATGCATCGCAAAAATTGATTGGGAAGGCTGCAGGAATTGTTAGTTTAAGGTGTCGATTATCATGAACCAATAACAGATGAGCTATAAAAAAAATCACACCCTAAACTGGACGATTATAATTGTCAACACATGAATATGAATCTTTATCTATTAAAAATGTTTTTTTCATTGTAGAAATAGTGTTAATAATGTAATATAAATCGTCAATTGCAAAAGTAGTTCTATCAATAAGAGTTGCAATTATTCAAAGACACTGTCTATACGTTCAGTTCATCGTGTCTCATACATATGCATACATGAAATATTAAATCTTCAATTATGATACAGTATCAATTCGACAAATTGAAGCATTGTAATAGTCAATGTATAATCAATGAGGGATAATCATACATGTTTTCATAACTAATAATAATGAGAGTTTCTCATTGTCTGTCTCATCATCAACTCCTTTTGGTCGTGAGCGGATATGACATTTCAATTATTTACAAAGTGCATAAACTATTGTGCAATATGTATATGATCGTAGTGACGGAGATAACTTACAACACACCACTGATATATTCCTGTGTAAACTTGGAACACATATATATATTGTGGAATATAGCGGAAGGAAACGGGAAGGAAGGAAGCTTCGTGCAAGGAAGAACATGTCTTTTCTCTATAATATTGTGATGCTTTTCTCATATTACTCGTTACCGTTCCCTTCATTTATGTTATGTGACGCGTGTGAAGGCGTCGCGACGCCTTTTCATCGAAACTCGGACACGTAACGCGTGTACAACTTTGACGACGTGTGTAACCATTGTGAATGCAACTACAACTAACACACAACAATAAGGAGTTGCACATATTAACATGTATTCGTTTATATAGAGATATGCATGTAGATTATGGAAGAAGTCCTGGTAAACTCACATACACAAAAACTAGGAGAGAAAGAGTGTAGCTCCTATGTTTATTATTATTATTCATATTCTCACACGCAATCTTCACCCTCTTTCTTTCACGATACATCACTCATTTACAATCGATGCATTTTCATATCACGAAATTGTACAACACGAAATTATGAAAGAGACGGAAAATGATTAGGAAAAGTATATATGATTACTCTTGATATATTATCATTTTGCAAATTCTATTCCCTCATAAAAAGAATCGTTTGAACAATAAGGAAGTTTCATTGAAATTCTTATAATTTTGTAAGTGGAAATACAGATAATAATTTCATGGTAAATAAATATACTATCTATTTCTATTTGATGAACGTAAAAAGTTTCAAGTGCACTTTTTAACTCACTGATTGCGAAAATCATGGTAGCCACAATCACCCACAACTGCGTGCAAGCATGGGTAGTCTTTTGACACCCACCTTGACCTGTAACTACATTATGTATTTAATAGTGCGCGTTATCAAAACTCTCGCGGCAAACATTTCTCGCGTGCAGATAGAGATCGTATATAGTATATGTTACATATATATATATATATATATATGTATCAATTTAACACTGACTTTGGCCCTCACACTGCGGGCGGACTCTTAATCAACGTGACCTTATATACATTATATTCTTCATGACGCCCCTCAGAGAGTCCTGACGTGGCTTACACCACGTTTACCAAGGCCATGGTTTCACCATCCCCGAAAATGATTTTTGTTCTTTACCTCGATCATCTGCACTATCCATCCTATTGCTCTTGGTGTTTTTAAACAGAGTTATAACGACGATAATAGTGAACATTTCTATCTTATTTATAACTCATTTTTTCAAGTTATTTTCATACAATATCCCATGGAAAATTGCACATCCCACAGTGAAAAAAAGGTCCAGCTAAAAAATGTAATTTATTATTTTTTATGGTAGACGAGAAAATGCGGAACGGAGAAAAAAAAAAGAGAACGAAATTGGAACACCTCACCAAGACTAAATGCAAATTTAAATTGGAGTACACCATTTATATTTTGGAGGATATAATATGGGATGCAAACAACCGAGCGCCAATGACATTTATTGCTTGATCGACCTTTTTGTCACTGTGGGTGTATGCATGTACATCGACCATCGGCACTCAGTGAAAGTTTAAAAGCCATCGACGAGAATCGAGATGTATTCGCAGCTGGAAATACATGAATATATATCCATCATTGAGTTTCTTTCTACCTGAGGTGCTTGCTGTCACCTCCTTAAATTTCAACAAAACATATGTAGATTTATCGTATTTGTGCTTACACATAAATATTATTCTCTGAAATGTATATTGTATATGGAGGACCTAAAGGTAACATAAAAAATTGTAACGCGCGTGGCGTGAGACACGTTGAATGGCAGCCATTTTAATCGACTTTTGTACTTAGAGGCCAATCAAGTGTACACCTATTTGCCTCTCTAAGATAAAAATAATAACCTTAACCCTAACCTGGTTCATCGTTACTTTCGCGAGGTCATATGACATTACACGATGTGCACCAGCCTATCAGCATTATAACAATCCTTTTATTAATATCTAAAGTGTTAGTCATATCATTGTGATTTCAATATATTTTTTATCCTTGGACAAGTTCACTGTTCAACAGAAAGTTCAACTACATTATTTATATAAAAATCAAAATTCGTCTGAATTCCATCTACAACCATCAAATGACTCACATTATTATATTAGCATAGACTTATCTGATAATTTATTAAAAATAATTCACTTCACAACAATTTGGTCTTGTCACACCGTGGAAGAATAGATTATTCTTATTTTTCATTGTGTGCTCTACTACCTCACAGCACATACCAAAATGATTGATATAAGAGGATATTTTTAAAGACAACTTGAAAGATATAATCAATGGATGGAAGAGCAATAGTAAGTGATGCGTCAAACAAGATCGTTATTGAGTTTCGAGTACATGTATACACCCATTGTGGTGGCAAGTTGGGGTTAAATTAATCTCAAGTAGATGTCTGACAAGACTCTTATCGATGAGAGAGAAAGAGAGAGACATTCAATGGGTACACATATACATGTGTATGTATCGTTACCATTTTGTTGTAAGAACGGATTGACTATAAAATTATGCCAAATTTATATATCAATTTTAAAAGTTATAAATAATTATCATAATCAAATTACATATGTAAATTATTCACTGGATAAAATGCGATTACTCGAAAACATTTATCTGTTTGACATTTCCTGCTGTGGCTATATGTACGTGTTCCAATGCGCCTATATGTACCCTAATTAATTTTCATCGATTAGACACCAAACCAAATTTACACATATCTCTACGTTGAAAATCTGAATCCCAGAATCGCGAGAGACTCCAATTAGATTAGCTATATCTCACTTGTATTTTGCTACAAGCCAACATGCTAATTCTCTGGAATTTCCTAAACACAAATTCTCAAATATAATAACACTCTGTAAACATTCTCAATATAACGAAAAAATTTGCTATCTTGGAAATAATAATATGTTAATTTTTGTTCGATTCACAGCAGACAGCAGTTTCCTCCTCGCTAATGCTCAAATCGTCGACTTTCCTATCGTATACTGCAACGAAAGTTTCTGCAAAATATCAGGATATAATAGAGCCGAGGTTTGTATACTGTTGTTAATAAATAATATATTGATTTCTGTGTATACATATTTCATGATTAATCCACATGAATATATTCCATCAGGCTTATACTCTCGACTTTGCCGAAATTATCATGTGCCATTAATAATCATTCGATCCTCAGGATATTTTATAATATATTGCAATTTCAATATGCCAGTCGGATGATTCTGTCTATAGTTATAATATTAATTCATTTATATATTTATTTATTTATTTATTTATTCATGTAATTATCCGATAATTAATATTGGTAGGTTATGCAAAAATCATGTCGCTGTGGATTTATGTACGGTGACTTGACAGACAAGGAGACAATCGCGAGGATCGAGGAATGTCTGGAGGCTCAAATTCATGATCAGTTCGAGATCCTTCTCTACAAGAAAAACAGTGAGTTTTCCTTATGTATGAAACCTCCTGGCCATTTGTCTGAATATGTCGCACGTGTTGAAAATATGTAAGAATGTTCGGGAGCAACACAATGCTGCGCGATATTTGATGGGGAAAGATTGAGCAAGTGAGGTTTGAGAAAAAATCACAATGGAAAAATGAATGTGTGGAAGCAGATACGAATGTATTTCCCACCGTTGTCTGAGATACAAAGTGACCTTTATTCAGCAATTATACTCTTTCATATATATATATAAACTATTTCACTCGAATTGCTCCATCTTCTCACAGATTTTTCGTCGGGATAAGCATATGTTGTCTACGATTTTTTTCGTACGATTTTTCTTCGATGGGGGCAAAGCAAAATGAAATCTTGCCTTGAATGTTCATTTAAAACGAAACAAGTTTTCATCGACCTCCACTACATGTAAAAAAAAACTTTTCGATTATCACCAAGTTCATTTTAATCTTCTCCTCATTTTTGTTAACCATTTTTTTGGTGAAAAAAATTAATATCACAGCATATGATTAGAAAAACCATATATATGAAGGTGGCATTATTTGTACACGAGGGCATATCCACACATACACACACTCAGAAACACTGTATCTTATATTTTTTTCGTCGTTTATTCACGACAGCATTATTGTTTTTTTTTTTTTTTTTTTCCGCATATAAATTGTACCAACTCATTTTTTTCCCGTTTCTTCTCAACTTCTACCTCGCTTCTGAAATTCAAATTGTAATTCTTCCCTCGTGAATCAAACTCCTCATGAATCAAATTGAATTGAATAATAAGTGGGGAAAGTCATGGAGTCGATCAGAAGATTGCGGGCGCGCATTCCTATCGTAAGAAAAGAAGTGATTGATTGTGAATAAATCCGTATAAATAGAAGAGGGACGAAATGAAAACTATATTGATGGAGTCGATTGGAATAACCAAAGCATGTAATTCTGTGTGTTTTAAAGGTACCCCACGAGGTATGTCTATACGCAGGTACTCTCTCATTGACTCTCTCTCTCTCTCGCTATATAATATCTCTATCTCTCGCTCGCTCGTCCAATTTATTATACAAAAAATTGTGTGACTTTCTCAGTCATCCGCCGTAAGTGACCGCATATTTTCTTTTGGTGCCGTATATACATATACATATTATTACCTCAATCATTTCCATTGTATATAAAATTATATGGTGAACCTCGATATCAATGCATTGCTCAACAATTTACTATTTTTATCATCACTTTTTCATCTTTTATGTGATTATTATCATATTACGCCCATAGCACAATTTCCATTTAAATATTTTTCATCTAATTTTTCCCGGTTCATAAGCTTCATGATATCCTCCTTTTTCTCTTTATTGCTGTGTAGATTATATTACGAAATAAGTCGAAACAGAATTTATCATTGAATATCAAATGCGAATGAAATTTACGAATGGAGAGTATTGCACAATGTATCGATGAAAATTATCGATAACTGATTATTAGTGCGTCAACGCATAGATATTTCATCGTATTCGTTCAAACTTTTGCGTGGAATGCATAATATATATAAATGACATACGTAAGAGTTGAATTGTGAAACTTCAAATGATATACTCTCTCGTTGAATGCGTCCAAAACTTCGTATATATATTATGTGCTCTATGTGGCGAAGTGTTAAAAAAAAAGTGTTAACGAATTAAGTTCACGGCAATTAATTGTACTGAATTTGTTAGAACCTCATGGTTTTACAAACTCACAAAGAGTAGAACGTGATGCATCAAAACAGAAAGCAAGCAAAAAATGCTTGCTCCCTGTTCCCTTTCCTCATTATTTCTTTTTTTTTTTTCATTCAATTTTTTTTCGCATAATCTCTTTCTGAGCAGTGCACTTTTTCAATATTTCTTATCATTAATTCTCTATATACTTATACTTATCCTTTTTGCACATCTGTCTTTACATATAAAGTAACGATTATTTTTAAGGACAATATTCCTATACGTTATATTAGGTGGTTTAGAATAAGCCAATATAAAAAGAATTTATAATCAAATAGGTTTTAGTTTGGAGAATGAATTTCTTTTCTCACGTCGCTGATTAGCTACACGCATGCTTTAGTTTGTACTTTTCTTTTTTTTTCCAACCTGTGAGTGGCGATATAGTATATCACGTGCGCTGCTATGTTCGCTTAGATTTAATCGATCGCCACATAATAGTCAGCACTTATGGCAACTATAATGGAGTATACTGTTGATTTTATAGGGTTGCAATTACCTCGCCACAGGAATATTTGTAAACTTCGGGTCTATAAAATACAGGCGTGTAGCGGTAATAAGACCAGCAGCGCACGGGAATTACTTATCCGTTCATGGGATCGAGTCATGATAGAATGTAAAAATTTACGTAGAATGTATTAAAAGATGCAAGAGCTATTAAAGTCCCTGATAACTAAAAAATAAAGTAGAATACGTCTAGGTGAGATTGGATTAAAATACAATAAGATAAACCTTATATGAAAGTTGTAGATTACTTACATTTGGTCTTCTTCTCTCGCCTGTTGGACACGAAAAAATATGAATTCATTAGCATAGGAAAATTAATAACTCATCAGTGCCATAATTAATATGCCCACAGAAACTCCATTATGGCTGCTGTTACAAATAGCACCAATAAAAAACGAACGAGATCTGGTGGTACTTTTTTTACTAACATTCAGAGATATAACAGCGTTGAAACAACCGATAGAAACGGACGACAGCAAAGGTGGTCTATCCAAGTTTGCCAAGCTCGCACGATCAGTGACAAGATCGCGATCAGTTTTGGTGTCACAATTCAGCTCCCATCTGCCAGCTGTAAAAGACACATTGCCTACAGCCACCAAACAATCTCATCTTGCTCACGTAAGCTATGGACAGAAAAAATATCCGTAAAATCAAGGAAAAAAAAAATAAAAACAAATGAATAGTATATTCTCCAACAATAATACAATAGCACAAGAAAAAAAAATATGTACATAAAAAATAGTCAATGGGTGGTATTTTATTTCTGTTAATGAAAATCAGTACCAATGTGCTCAGATGATGTCCTTGAGTGGAGACGTGATGCCGCAGTATCGTCAAGAAGCACCAAAAACACCGCCGCACATTCTTCTCCACTACTGCGCGTTTAAAGCCATTTGGGATTGGATTATTCTATGCCTGACGTTCTACACTGCAATAATGGTACCATACAACGTGGCCTTCAAGAACAAAACGAGTGAGGATGTCTCGTTACTCGTTGTTGACAGTATTGTCGACGTTATATTCTTTATAGACATTGTCCTAAACTTCCATACAACATTTGTCGGTGCCGGTGGCGAAGTTGTCTCCGACCCAAAGGTACATATAAGCTTCCCAAATAATGATTTCCATACATATATAAACACCACGATAAGATGAAACACCGAATATAACTTTAGCCTGATATATTTTGTTCTTGCATTTTACAGGTGATAAGGATGAACTATCTGAAGTCATGGTTTATCATAGATTTACTCAGTTGTTTACCGTATGATGTATTCAACGCATTTGATCATGATGAAGATGGAATCGGGAGTCTTTTCTCAGCATTAAAGGTCGTTCGATTATTACGACTTGGTAGAGTCGTTCGTAAATTGGATCGCTACCTCGAATATGGCGCTGCCATGCTCATTCTACTTCTATGCTTCTACATGCTGGTCGCACATTGGCTTGCCTGTATCTGGTATGTCATATTAAGGTGATTCTTCAGAGAGTAATCATCAAGTTGGACTCTCTTTATTCCTGGATGTTCAAAGTGCAATTGAAAAGCAAAAGAGAAGAGAAAAAAAAGCTAAATCGAAATATCGGTCGTATTATTTTGTCTAATTAATCGGGATAGTCGTTTTAACACACATGAATATTTATTCAATGATTGCATTATTAATAAGTGTGATATTGTTTCGTACAAGATAATTGCATCACGAATTATTTCAAGGTACTCGATAGGGAGGTCAGACGCCGATGGTGGCGTTCAATATTCATGGCTGTGGAAATTGGCAAACGTAACGCAGTCACCGTACAGTTATCTTTGGACCAATGCAAGCACAATACCAGAATTAGTTGCTGGACCATCGAGACGTACAATGTATGTTACTGCACTTTATTTTACAATGACGTGCATGACGTCGGTTGGTTTTGGCAATGTTGCTGCTGAAACGGACAATGAAAAAATATTCACCATATGTATGATGATCATTGCCGGTATGTGAAATGATTATACCTTTATGATTTTTCCCAATTATTTGTTTGTGATTCCCATATAATTTAATTGATTACGTGATAATATCTATTCAGCTTTACTCTACGCGACAATATTTGGCCATGTTACGACAATAATACAGCAAATGACATCTGCAACCGCCAAGTATCATGACATGCTCAATAATGTTCGAGAGTTCATGAAACTTCATGAAGTACCAAAAGCACTTAGTGAAAGAGTAATGGACTATGTTGTCAGCACGTGGGCAATGACTAAAGGCCTAGATACTGATAAAGTACTTAATTATTGCCCGAAGGATATGAAAGCAGACATTTGCGTTCATTTAAATCGAAAAGTGTTCAATGAACACCCAGCATTTAGGTAGAAATTTTTCACAATAAGTTATATATAATTAATGAAGAATATTGAAAAATCGATATATTCGAAATAATTTATGATCAACTTTAATATTGCAGACTTGCCTCAGATGGTTGTTTACGTGCGTTAGCAATGCATTTTACGATGTCTCACAGTGCCCCGGGAGATTTGCTATACCATACAGGCGAGTCCATCGATTCACTGTGTTTTATCGTCACTGGTAGTCTTGAAGTTATTCAGGACGACGAGGTTGTGGCAATTCTCGGCAAAGGCGATGTATTTGGCGATAGTTTTTGGAAGGATTCAGCGGTTGGGCAGAGTGCAGCTAATGTACGAGCACTCACTTACTGTGATTTACACACAATTAAACGTGACAGGCTTTTGGAAGTCCTCGATTTCTACCAGGCGTTTGCAAATTCATTTGCACGGAATCTTGTTCTCACATACAACTTGCGTCATCGGGTAAGAAATTCAATTAAATCATTAAACTATTCTCATCTTCCTATTTTTTCCATTCTTTTTCCAATTCATTATATTTTTACAGTCAGATATTTCACAACATTTCTTTGTTCATCGGAAATCCTCATCATGTGTATCTATATACATGCAGGGGGGCGAGGTTGTAAATGTGTATTGAATAACTGAAAATGAGAAAATTCGTTCACTGAGTAACAAATCGAGAGAAAAATGAGAATATACATGAACACACCGAAAACATTCGGTAGCATACATTAATTATAAATAGAATTCGTAGTGCTTAATTCGTAGTGCTATCTTTTTCGTCTTTTTTAGCTTGATCCCTTATTTTATGTTTCTTGCCTTCCATTTCTTTTTTTTTCGCCGATTGATTTGTATAACAGCCATGGCAAAGTAGACTGTGAAACAGATTGCGAAGGGAGTGTGATAAAATGTCATGATAAAATGGTGAATCCACATTTGGTGAGATTAGGGAAAGTGAAGCTTCAAGTCATCTTACTTTCTTCCCTCTCTCCCAACTTATCAGACATTCTTATGGAGCATTTTCACACATTTCTCTTGAAAACGAGTTCAATTCCGATCTTCCTTCATCGTTGATTTCCATTCGATTCGAGGATATTAGGTTGAAGAGTCAAAATTAAATAGATTAGATTGTTTTACTTCCATCAAAATTCTTTTTCATCTCCTGTTTTTATTACGCTATTTATCTATTTGTTTATTCGGCTCATCGCGATCTTGGCAATGAATTCACAGTGTGTCGGGGCATGGATTCGATGTTTTAATCTCAGTGAGTTGAGTTTCAAATATGAACTATAACTTATTTTTTTCATTTCATTTCCAATCACTCTTTTTTATCCCTGAGACCATCGCTGTGCATTTTACGACCAGCAAGCTCAAGCATAACTTGTGACGCGGTATCCTGGTCCAATACGGATCGTGTATCGCCGCTACCATTACCTCGCATATCCTTATCCATTTCTGGCACTGCACCAACGCCCCACACCTCCAAATGTTTTATCGTAAAGTTTTCTTTACCACTGAGTTGTATGTAATTTTGAAAAGTTGTGCATGATTTGCTGGACTTACCAGATCCATAATCACAATCAAGCCAGAGACCGGGGTAATTGAGCTGGCCACCGATTAGTAAGCCATTTGGCATTGTTTGCTGGTGTAAATTCAAATATTGATAATGATTATTATATTCAGTAGACGGAAATGTCAAAATATCAGGTTCGAGTTTGAATAAAAAACACGATTGATTGCCGGTAAAGTTTGGTCCCAGTGACCAGTTATCAGGAGCAAATGCACCGAATACATGCCCATCTGTATCTTGAATGATCATAATCGTTGCACCTTGTAGTGAAATACGTCCAAGCATCGTTGAAAATGATTCACCATGTACTTGACTTGAAAACAAAAAGCGCCACTGATCGCGTAATTCATGTGGTAGGCTGAGATTTAAAAAGAGGACGTCACCAAGGCCGAGTATGCTCGGGAAATGTGGAATATTTTCTAGTCCTTTGCATATTGGCAAAAGATTTAGGTCGTTTATTCTTGTACTTGTGTTTTTATCACCTTTCTTCTGTGACACCAAGAACAAACATTGGAATACATGAGATTGAATCTCTTTGAATGTAGCACATTGGCTGAACCAAATTTCAATTTTATCCATTGTCAATGTTTCACCGAATTTAACCAAATCCTCACACAGACTCTTCGAACGCATTCCAATTCTTCGCGTATTCACTGTACAACCAATACTACTCCAACTCGAATAATGATTATTTCCACAATTTTTTTGCAATCGTAAATAGGAGTTGATTGTTCCCTGAACATATTGTAAGAATATCGATGTTTGGATCTCGAATTTTTGATCCTCGTCGGAGGTACCATGGAATATCAAACTAGTGCGTTCTTCAGCACTACCTCTCACTGCAAATGCATAAAGTCTACCGAAATTCACGCCATTTATGGCTGATACTTTTTTCCCAGGCTCGTGACATAGAAAACGGACAACAAATTGCAATAAGTCATCGTCTAAATGTGTAGACCAATGTTTAAATATATCCTCTCGCTTTATTGAACCCGAACTACGTGACATGGATTTGAAAAGATTTTCCACAAGAGTCGACTCGCTAGCTGATAATATATTTGCTGAGGATGAAGATCGACTAGACCCATGACCCATCTAAAAATTAAGAAATTCACATACACCCAATTAATTCAGTACCAATTTACAATTAAATTCAAAATGATGAATACACATATGAACATACCAACCGACCTTTTTATTATTATTGGAGTAAAATGTTGTTGGACAGTAAACGTACCAATTGATTATTAATTATACGTTCGATCAAGATAACTCCAGCAATAACAAATGATACGCCATCATTCTTTGCTTTCTTCTCAACAATTTAACATTCACTGCTGAATTCAAAACTATCTTTCTCACAATTACTCGAGGTGAACTGATAATAATCAATGAAATATTTTGGAGGTTATGCTCAGTATTAGTGCTAGTGGTAACGGAGTATAACACTCGCGTTCTTAGCTCCTGATATGATAATATAAGAGAGCGCCCGGCCTCTACACTCTTATCGACTGCCTATGAAGCGCAAGCGCAACCATTCCAAAGCTTTGTATCCGCCCTTCGTGTTATACTTTCTTCGTTGATTATGTATTTTCCATTTTTTTTTTATTTTTTATTTTTTTTCTTCTTACTTTATCTTTTCATGTCGGTGGAATATCGAGACACGTGCTCGTGAGCAACCACGTCTGAAAAATCCCATGAAATGTAATAGGGACGAAGAGTAATAAGCAAATATACAGACGCGAAGTTGTCACACAGCACAATGGCCAGGTGCAATGTAATTTTTCGTCTCATCTTCTAAACAAACCTTCTTTACCATATTATACTTTTAGTAGTCCTGCGAAACTCGAATCAATTCGACCCAGTTGTTTTGATGAGCAATATCAGATGGTTAATGAACTATCTGATATTGCTCATCCCAATTAACTCGAATTATTCCTATTTCATCTCCATTATCGCTCGATCAACTGCCAAATGAGCTACTGTGTTAAACTCTACTTTTTTTACAGCTCATATTTCGTAAGGTTGCCGATGTACGAAGAGAGAAGGAGTTAGCTGAAAGAAGAAAGAATGAACCACAATTGGATCAAACACAGGATCATTTAGTGCGAAAAATTTTTTCGAGGTATGCACTCAATTATCATCATCATCATCATAATCATCTTCATCATCATCATCATCATCATCATCATCATAGCATTACTTTCATGGACTTTTTACCAACATTGAAAATGAAGACATTATCGGATGATATTGCGAGAGTATATATGTATATAATCTATATTGTATGATATTACTTATTACAATGTTGGCTGAATTTAATCAAGACGTGTATATTCATGATTCAGTCTGGGGGTGGAAAGAGACATTGAAAGGCATCCGCATTGAAAAAGATTGTTCTTATACATGCACACACAAGCACACACATGCACACACATGCACACACACAAACATCACAGATACATGATCACACACGGGAGCGGTTACTCCGCGAAGCGGATTCGCGGCGCATGGAGAGAGGTTCCAGACAATGCCATTAAAATAGTGATTGATAAATATTTTCATTTCCTGCTCCCACCGCAATCTAAGATGTTAATAGAATTTCAATAGCATCATGGCTACTGTGAATAAAAATAACGATCATGGGGAAAAAAGTATGGATAATGTTATAGACTCTTGATGGCGCTCGCGCGTCCGTCTTATTAATTCAATTAAGTCACCCAATAATGTTTAATCCCTTATCAAACACATGAAATAATTGTGGATATAATATATATCAGTAAATTGCACTGATCTATCATAATTAACGGTCATAGAGATATAATTATGTATTGTATATGAGAAATATGAGAGAAATATATACGCTGATGTTGGGACCGTTGATTTATATCTCGTGGCTTACGGCTGTTCCAACAAAAGGCTCAAGAGTGACGAGGATGCCGAGATTGGTACCCAACTAACCGCTTGTCGGCTCAACCAGGATTCTGACGAGGAGCTCACAGTGAACGTGCTGCCGCCATGGCCAAGTTTTAGGCAATTTCATTTTATTACGTATTTATTTAATCTACATTTTTTCTATGCCATTTATTATTCTGCTATATATATTTAAATACATAAACTTTTCCTTGTAACAATCTAACATCATACTATATTTAATATTTACCATTATCGATTAATTTTTTCTATATTTCCCCAATTTTAAATCGCTTTATCGGCAAACATTTGTTTGTTCATTTATTATCAATTTATTTCTTCCTCTTATTTTTATTATGTATTTTATTAACTTTATTGTATACACTATCATTACTGTGACATATCCGGTATCAAATTTTCATATAATTTCTTCATTTCGCCAGGAACGTACGTTCTATTCACTACGACAGTAATTAGTGATCATATTTTCATTTTCGGATTCAAAAGACATACTTTTTTCTCAATCCATACGGTACTTCATTGTATATGAAACGACAAGAGATATGACATCTTCCAACGCTCTGTGACGCTCATTTTTCAAAACACCTTCTGGATAAATTTGAATGCAAATATATAAATATATATATATTCTTCAATATATGAATATTACGAGAGGAAAAGAACGTCATTCACCAGGGTTATCAATGTATTTTACATATATTTACACATATATATACATATTATAGATACGAATGCTAGAGTGCTGTAAATTATACGCCTTTAGAGTATTATGCGCATTTACTTTTTCAATTTATGAACAAAAAATATGATAAATGATTTGACACAAATAATTCTTATTATGTTTTGATGGATGCGTGACAACATAATCCGATGTGAATTCTGCGAGACCTCATGGCGATCATGATACACTATTATTCGTATGACGAGTCTCGTTGCACACGATGCCTTGCGTACATCCAAAAGAATTTCATAGAGCGGATATATATTGTACCCCTTGACCACACTCTCTTGCTCTCTTATTCTCTTATATCTATATCTATCTGGTTTTTTTTTTGTATTTATCTGGCTCAATTCTTTGTCTTTGTTATCAATTATTCTTATTGAATACATTCCCTACTTTATGTCGAAAGATTCTGTTCGCGAGTATAATATTGACAATTTCTATTCATTTTCATTTTCTTTATTCAACAATAACTCTCAATTGTTTAATTATCTTTTCTTACGCCAAAATTCGGTATACGTCTAAATTATGGCATTTATGCCGAGTGCATGTGATAATACACACTCTAGTATTCAAGTTTATCTCTATCACCCTTCAATTCTTTATAAGTATATATATATATACCATTGTATTTACTACAAATTGGTGATTCAAGAAACCATGACGATAGAAACAATAAATGAGTACAAAGGGAAGAAAATTAAAACTAAATCGAATTGTTTCTTGAATTATTTAAAATTGTATAATGATACTTTGATGGTGCCGTGAACAATTTGGATAGCTCTGATGTTTAATATAAATTATTTTCATGACACCATCGATTATTTAATGTTTATTGTCATTTTATATCACAAATATATATTTTACTTTCCCGTAGGCACACCATAGTAGGTTGCTCGTGAACACCGCTGGAGCTGTACCCTTTTAAATAGCCTCTGTAGCCATTTTGTAATAAATTAATGTAAGAAAGCAATTGACATATCAATATTATAAACTAATCTCCATACTCATACCTATTCATATATAAAATCTATACGAATTTATATATAAATAGATGTAAAATTGAAAGACAGACATTTTGAAGTGAAAAATATGCACTGACAATATGTAGACTTTGAATTTTGCAAAATAAGTGAAAGACACTAATCCGCATAGAATATCCGGCCTTTTTGTAATACCCCAACTGTATACTAATCAAAAGCGGCTCAAAAAATCATCAACAGAATCCAATTTAAATGCATATTTCTATTCTCATTTGTCTTTATTCCATCAATGCAGATTCCGGAGGGAGCGTCATGCAGCCGACCTCGAGAAAGGCGAGAACAAAGAGGTAAAGGATGTCGACAACTCGTTACATGTCAGAAAACAATCATCAACAGAGGAAGCCACTACAGGACGTCCCCGAGCAAGTAAATGGGGTCGGCTGTTAGGTGAAGAAATATTATAATAATAGAAATGGAATTGTGATTCATTGAAATCGAAATATTTTTTATCAATAGAAAATTCTTTCCAATGTTAGGAAGTTCGAGCTTAGATTCTGGAAGCGATGGAAGTACAGGAATTGATACATTCAAAAGATCATTAAGCGCCCGTGACTCGCGTCCAAGTTCAAGTGCTAGTACAAATAAAGTCTTTCCAAAGTTGGGAAAGCTAAGTGGTACAATTGAGGAAGTCATTGACGCAGAAACAACGAAAGATCAACCGGGTCAACAACAACAACAACTTATTGTTGACTCTAAGCAATTGTCTTTAAGACGTTTAGAGAGTTATGACGGTGGTTTAATCACTTCACAGCCAGGACAGGATCGGGAAATCCTTGCGGCAGTTCTTGAGGTTAAGGTTGATTTGAAGTTGGAAGTGCAGAGGGTAAATCAACGTTTAGCTAAGTTAGAGGACATGTTACAAACTGTGATGAGTCGTTTACCACCTCTGCTATCAACACCGTTGACAAGCAATGTTCCAGGAAATGACGTTGGAATACAAACATTGACTATTTCAGAACAAAAATCTTCCGAAATAGGAGAGCGAATTCAAATGAAGGAATTGCCGCAGCATCATCATCATCACCACCATCATCATCATCAGCAACAGCAACAGCAACAAACCGAGAGAACAAAGGACTCATGTGGTGATCGCCTGATTGGAGGTGCTGCCGAATACAAATCATCACGAGAAGTTAGTAAAGAACTTCTAGAACGATTGTCGCAAGCCTCAACGTCTAGAGAAGATTCATTGGCGCTTGGACCACTTATTCTTCGCAAACGGCGTAGTAAATCGAGGAATAAGGGTGTTGCACCTCTTGCACCTCTCGCAACACAACCTGTGAGTCCTACAGAAGCTACGGAAACAACGCAAATGCTTGAGTGTGAAGAACGCGATAGTGGTGGCGGTGGAAGTGGTGATAGAACTGAGAGAAAACGACCGCCACCGCGGCCTAGAGAATATTTGTGAAAATTTATGGAACAATTTGCTTGGTGCTTTTCTGATCATAAATTCTTTTGGTGCTCATAGCTGATGTAATTCAATTCAATTCGTGGAATTCGAACTGGACTCATTATGGAATGAAAAGCTGAAGGGAATAAAATATAATATCAGCTAAGACGAGGAATTTGGCGAAAATTCCGATGCTTATGAGAAAGAGATGTGATCGACATCAAAAAAGGAATTGCATGTTCATTTTGTTTTTTTCTTTGTTCAAGGTGATCACCTTGGGAAGAGCAATATAAACAAGACAGTATTGTTATCCGACAGAAAAGTTCTTAACAGAATGTAACTGTTGCTCAAATGAGAAGGCAATATTGTGGTAAGATCGAATAGATTATAATTCTTTGGGTAAGCAGAAAAAAAATTACAAAAAGAAACATGAAGTAGATATGATCAATACCACGTGAAATTACAAGTAAGCAATTTAAAATACAAATCGAGGAATCTTAATGCGCGAATATTCACGGATTTTTTATATAATTTGTCAAATCGTTAATTTCATAAAGCCCATTACTATGCGCATTAGTTTTATCATTTCAATTTTTTTGTGGTATATTCCTTGTGCGATGTGGATATGGTGCAATCGTAATTTTCCACAAATATATAGGATCATCTAATATAGGAAAAAAAAATTTGAATCGTTCTATCGATATACAATTTTGTTCGTTTGATAATAACTACAACGCGCAGCAAGAAAAAAAAAACAAAGTTATCCGGAATTACATTGAGGCCAGTTCCGAGTGTCTGTCATGACGCCAAACAGCAATATTAGATGTATATAATATACATATTGTAATTATACAAACAATTGTACAAAGAGTACATATACATATGGAATATATATTGATAGTTCTGTGACTGATACACATTATCTGCGTGTGGATGCGTGTGTATCTATTGATATTAATAGTAAATAGATAAAAAATGTGGAGTACATGTATACACGTAAGACAAGAATTGATAAGACGAAATTATAAATGTATGTGTATGTAATGCGGTAGAGAATACGCGTGGGAGGAATGCATGAAGTGATCGGGTAATTGATCGGAAACATCAGTCATGTTAAGTAATAATCACCTATTGAGACAGAACAAAAAAAAATCATAAAGAAACGGAGGTTGTTAATTAGGTTTTAGAATGATGAATACAAAAGAGGAAGAATGATATAGCTGGCTGTATTCGTAGTTAGAGAAAAAAAAGTCTATTGCGAATGTTTTCAAGCTGTTGATAAATTTTGAAGTTTCTGTATGTGTGTGTGAGTCGTGTGAATGTAGGTGTATGTGTCACAATCACGCGATCACACATATATACGACCGCTCTTCGCGTGCAAGCTCGTTCAACTGCCTTCCTTCTCACACAATCGCTTCATATATATATATATATGTGTATATATATATATATATATATGCAAAACTTAGAGTAAATGTTATTTTTGCATTGCTTGAAAATAACTAACGAAATAACGAACGTGCAATCAACACAACAAATAATAGAGAGGGAAATCATAAATACGAAAAAATGGCGAAGAAATGTATGAAGAGACACAAGGCAAAACGGGTCTAATAAAACTTACGTTAATTGTGAAAAATGAAAAGACAATGTATAAACGAAACAAAGTGAAACAAAAAAAGTTGTTATAGAAAGATGACGATGGGTGAAAAAAAAAACTTTGCTATTCAACAGTTCGTCCAATTTTTTTACTTGGGTTGTGCGCGACGATGCGACGAATCCTGCAATAGTCATTCAAAATTGTAAGTCCTTTAACACACACACTCTGACGATGCAGAAGTATCACAATTATTCCTGTTTTTTTTTTCTTTCTACGATTTTGCAGTTGCTTTGTCTCTTTAATGCTAAAAATGCCACAGATAAATGCGTGATATCTGTGTATTATCAGTGCTCCCCTGGAATTTGTCTCCAAATATGATGAAAATGAAATGCAGGAAGGATACTATAAGGATTTGGACACATTCCCTAATCTCTATTCGGCTTTTCAAACGTGTATTTACTATTTATACAGAATAATCAGAAATAAAGTTTATGTACGTTTATCGTACATGTTTCATTCATCGTGATAAAAAGAAACAAACAAACTGAAAACTACGATTCATATGTATGAAATGTAAACATATGCGGTTATTACAAAAAAAATTCTCAACTTCAGTTTTTTTTGGACAGAGAAAAGTGCCGGTTTCGGAAAATATTCTCATGATTTTATTTTTTTTTTTCTAAAACATGAATAAATACTCCAGCATCCTTGACTTTATTGAGAGGTTCAAAATCAGCGTAAATTGTGTGTTTTTCATGGGGTACTAATTCTTTCAGTATATTCGTGAATTGTTCAAGAAGATGTGGATAATAAGAAAGACGAAATTCACTACCGCTCTCCGCATTTTCATCATTATCATCTAACGACATGTGATAGTCGAAAATTACCAAATGTGGTTTCCCCGCGACATACATTATTGAAGTTGTAATCTCTTTCAAGTGTTCACCCTGAAGAAAACAATAAGGAATGATGATAATAGCCTCAACCATTATTATTCATGATTCATATCGAAAATATTTGAGAGAAGTTAATAGCTACCTTGTAATATATGCATTTGACAGGTACTTTTCCGTGTTCCAATATATAATCATAATTTCGATGATCAATAAGCAGACAACCACCGGGTTTGATGCATTGCTCAAAATTTCTTATTATTTGTTTCTGCTCGCGTTGATCGCCATAAGTGTCGGGGATGTGTGCAAAACTATTGCCTAAGCAGATTACTGCATCGAAACCACTACCAATCAAATGATGTATATCTTGCGGCAACGTCAACCAATTAGCTTCCTCAATAACTGAAAACATATTATTCAGAGAAAAATATTTTTCTGTGTATTATCAATATCTCCAATGCGGTTAACATTCTTTTCAAAAGTCTGAGCCATGACGAACAAAAGATAAAATATAAATCGATACACTCTTGATCCTTCGCGCTTTGTCTCTATCCACATGTTTCATAACAGCGATTAGTTGTCGAGAATAATCACTTGAAAATTACCTACTTCTTTTAGATAATGATGAATAATCAATGTAAATTATATGAATAGTCACCCCAATTATCGAATGCAGCTTCTTTTCTCCGATTCCATCGCTCTTTCAATGCATACTTCAACATTTTGTCTGATGCATCGATGCTCACAACATCGAAACCTTCTTCCAATAGCATAATTGAGTCGATACCAGTGCCACACGCAACATCTAAGATTCGCTTACAGCCTTTTTCACGCAACATATTGACGAGAAATTCCCGATATACTTGAATGCGTTGTTTCGCATCACCAATGCAAACCTTCCAAACTTTAGCAGCTTTCCCATCGGCATATTGATCCTTCACCCCTTCGGCAGCTGTCCCAACTGAACGAGTACGCACTACTAAATCCATTTTATTACAAAATATCTATTAAATTTATATAAAATATAAATGACTTTTCCAATATATGCAATTCGTATGCGATTGACATGGAGCTTGCTTCGGATATTTTGACCGATGGTGGACTGACTGAAATTCAAAATTCCCCTTACTTATATGCTTCGTGAGCCTTCTAGCAAGTCATTCAGATAGTGAAATGTGACTGGCTTGTTGGGATATAATGAAAAATGAATGTGCAGATGGAACACTTGCGTCAGCCTTTTCATCGATAGGACCGCCCCTTTCATATTCTGGCAATGGGGAGAGGAAGAAACTTCGTGAGTTGTAGAGTATGCTGCTTCAATGTATCCGAGAAGGGCCCACGCATTTTTACTTTTACGCTCAAGTGAAGCAAAGCTTCTCTCACATTACATCATTCATCCGCAATACAATAGCTACCCCAGCTTAAGAGCAACCACATGCCAATTACTCAACGAATAAACGACGAATCTAGTTTCATCATACTGATGTTTTTATTCTCCAACCCAACCAATCAGAATAAATTGAAATGGGAATAGGAATTAACTCAACGCGACTGAATGTGATAGTTCTGTTATTGAGTTTTCTTTATCGCTATCAATTATTCTTCACGATTACATAGATAGAGTTATCAGGGCATGGGCAGGCATTTATTTATTTTTTTTTTTCGTTATTTTTGTGTGACTGTGAACTATTCTTCATGGTATGATGTGTTATTTATATTATATGTCTATACACATGATTCAAGAAAATGCGATGATTCAATACTTTGAGATGAACGAGATTCGATACTTTCTGAATGAAGATAATGAATATATTGGAAATAAAACATAAATGGCGCATGGAAGCGATGGCTATAAATCAACATAAGCGCAATTTTCTCTTGATTTTTCAAATATTTCTCACTTCTATTTACAATTAAATTTTTTAATTGGTAATTCATCAGCACAATTACAATGTCGCCTCATCGAATCACTGCACCGACTCATACTTTCATCAATTGATCCATCACATTTTCTAATTGATAATTTTTACTCACATTTCATTATCTGTGCCTGTGCTGACACGTGCAAAGCTCATTGCAACTATTCAATTTAGTCTAGAATAAAATGGAAAAAAATTTATTAACGTTTACTCTGCAACATCCAAGGCAAAATTCAGTGCATTGAATAATGATGTGAATGTGCAGTTGGTATTTCACTGACTTGCAATTATTTTTGCAGGCCCATGTAATTTTTTATTCACAGGAATCATGTAGAAATTTCAAATTTATTTTTAATCGGTCACGAAATGTAGATAATTCAATCGAATGGATTCTTATACTATTCACCACTTGTCGCTCACACACGCCTCAGCACATCTTTTTACTAAAAAATTCATATTTTTCCATTTTTAGAATCGTCCTCCCACCATTTTGTGCAGCAGTGTCTTACAGCCTAGAGTGCCAGGCATCACCTTCATATATTCTTCAAATCTTCAGGCATATCATTTTTCGGATGCTTATTTTCGAAATGCTGCTTATATGTTTTAGGATCGGGCATTTGAGCCTGTAAATGGAAAGCATGACATAACCTCAATTCCATATGTACAATAAACGTTGAAAAAATTTAATGACAAAGAGAGAAAAAATGATATAACTGACTTTGCACACAGCACATACGTGGACGAGTGCCTTTTGAGCTGCTTTTTTCTGTTCATTGGCACTGTGTCCCTGTGCTTTCTTCAGTTTAGACGCTTTCTCGGCAGCCTTTGCTTGGGATTGAAGTTTTTGATGTCCACGAGCCATTTTTATCACTTATAAATATGTGGAGATTCTGTAATGCATTGATTTAAAATCATCTCATATGAATATATATGTAGATTATATAGATAGGATGTAAATATGGCAAAGTATGAGGGACATGAGGCACAGTCAACAAGAAACCTTTCACACCACCACATATGGATGGATAATTCATTTTTCCCATCATAGCCTGAACAATATATATAAGTATGTAATGCTTATCCAAATTATGATTTCAACTATATGTGCTGGAGGTGCTTTGTTGAATACTGATCGGGGAATTATGATGATGAATTAAATGTCACAGCAGCTTACCTAAAACAATCGAATGCTTTTCACACAATGATTTCAATTAATTGTTCTATTGAGATTAAGTTATTTGGAAGTCGGGGCCCGTTGAAGCCCCAATTATCCACCAGAAGAGGGTGTATGATGTTTAAAAATGCAATGGCAGCATAAATACGTCAATGAAATATCAAAATATCGTGAAAGAGATTTTTTTCATACAAATTCCCCTACAATCGCTCACGATATCCACACTAATCACCACGAGCACGATTACTTCATGTAAATTATTAAGTTCTATCTTTCGCCACTCAACGCCGCTACTAAAATTCCAAATGCTACAGCCCATGTATTTCTACCAGTTTGTACATCAACCACAAACCGCTTGGACAATGTAAATCACAAATTCTCTTCTTAAAAATACAGTAACGTTAAATAACTCGAATCAATCATCATTTATTTCCAAGAAATAATAACATTTCTAGCAAACTATCCGTTATGTTTGTATACAACACTCGGCTTGTGTAACATGAGCGTAACCGCTCAAAATTTTCCATTATTCCCGAATGTTTGAAAATTTCAATTTTACTCCATGAAGAAATACGTTAGATGGCGCCACTTCTATGTACAAAGCACCGGAAATGATGAGAATCAGAATTTTAGTTGATGAAAAAAATCTGTTAGAGCGCGTCAGTGGTAAAAAACTACTGGGGCCATCAAACGGGATCTCTAGTCAACGAATTATCTTCGTTCCTGTCTTAATCAGTGGTTGTATTTTTTTGTATACCATAAAATTTGAAAAACAAATAATACAATACGTTGTGTCTGAAGTGTATACATAGAGAGTACGGATGTGTGTGGCTTCATCCATGGGCGCCGCCATTGTAATCGCCCTTTGACTATAGGAGGAAAAGAAGAGAAGAAGATTGCATACTGCATGTCATTTGCAAACGTAGTGTTGAACTATATAGTTTCTGTTTATCTATTAAACATATTCTTCATAAATTTCATTTGTCCATCATTTTTTAAAATAGTGATTTATATATATTGAGAATGTTTGATTTATACATTTGAAAAGGCGGAGAAGTTTTCATTTCTGGAATATTGTTTACGGGTAATGGAAAACCTAGGGGACTAACCTATTTGTCTCTTTCATACAATTCTAATGGACACTTCATCGTCAACATCGACTATGAATAGTGGAAATATATCACACAATACAGATGGACTTGTCAATTTACCGATAGAATCAACGAATCTCGATTCAATTGGCACAAAACGCCGTAGTTCATCGAGAACGATAAAACGAAGAAAATTTGATGATGAATTAGTGGAAACAACATTTAATCTTCAGCCACCAGCATCAAGTGGAAAATCAAATTCACGGTCACGTACTGTGTCAGCATCAACTGCACCACCTGATGTATTACCACCAGCTGTGATTGCGCCTCCTCAATCAATTGCGACAATGGTGCCACAACCTGATCGTATCAATAGGCGACACAGTAGGCCCAGTGGTTCCAATGGATCTGGCAGAAAAAGTAAAAAAAATAAAAATCATCCACATTCCATCAATGCCACCAAGGATTTGGGTAGATGGAAACCAACTGATGATTTGGCATTGATCACGGGTGTTCAACAAACAAATGATTTAAGAATGGTTCACAGAGGTACCAAATTCTCATGTCGATTTACACTTCAAGAAATTCAACAAAGATGGTATGCATTGCTCTATGATAGTGCTGTATCCCGAGTCGCTGTGCAAGCTATGAGAAATTTACATCCTGAATTAATTGCCAGCGTTCAAGCGCGAACATTGTACAGCAAAGCTGAAGAGGACCTCCTTGGAATAGTGAAATCGGTAAATAATTCATAACAACAGCATGTAAACAATTAACCAAATTAATATTTTATTTCTCAAATAATTTTATAATCTTTTGCAGACACCTCAGCCAATGTTAGAAACCTTTCAGAAACTGTTAGAAACGAATGCGCAAACATTTTATCCGGCACGAACAGCTAAAGCGCTAATGGCTCACTGGCAATTAATGAAACAATATCATCTGTTACCTGATCAAACAGTCCAACAATTGCCACGTGGCGAACATGTTTTGAATTTTTCAGATGCTGAGGATATGATTACCGATGCGGAATTGGCTGATCAAAAAGACGAAGCAATCGATGTAGAGCTTACTATGGCGGACAGAAAAAATAAAAAAGAAATTCGTGTACTTGAAAACGAGTTAGGCAGATGGCAAGTGCTCGTTGATAGTGTTACTGGAGCCAATCCACCTGATTTCGATAATCAAACATTGGCAATTCTTAGAGGAAGGCTCGTCCGTTATTTGATGAGATCTCGTGAGGTAAACGAATATCCCTCATTGGATTTCATTTTTCTTCTATATATCATTTAGTTATGATTCTGTTTATTTCCTGCGATTTCACAAAAGATAACAGTCGGTCGTTCGACAAAAGATCATAGTGTAGACGTCGATCTTACATTAGAAGGACCATCATGGAAAGTATCACGTAGGCAAGGGACAATACGTTTGAGGAACAATGGAGATTTTTTTCTATCCTCTGAAGGGAAACGACCAATGTTTGTCGATAGTAGACCAATATTAGCCGGAAACAAGATCAAATTAAATAACAATAGTGTTATTGAGGTATGTGCATAAATTCTTGGAAGTATCTCATTATAAGGTCTTTCATGTTAATTATTGGGATTTCTTCTTCGCAGATTGCTGGACTTCGATTTATTTTCTTAATCAATCAAGAATTGATTTCCGTGATACGACAAGAGGCAGCAAAATTGAATTTAAATCCATAACCACTATTATTCTCATTATATAATTTACCAACCAAAGTGATATCGAATTATTTTCTCATGTACACATTTATTGCCATGCTACAGTCCAAGTTCATTCATAAAACCAGTAAACCATCATTAGTATTACTTATTTATTCATTTTCCTATCAATGACGATAGAGAAGACAAAAGTTGCTTCAGAATTTTACATTAAACTATGTCATGCAAAAAATCCACCACCACACATTCTCTATTAACAGACACTAAACTTAATTATGCTATTTCTTTTGAAAAATAAACATTTAGTTAGTTGTTGTATTGGTGGAATTGTGATACAAACTGTACATGTATGGGAGCACATATAAAATCGCTGAAACAAACATGAGATGGCATCACTGTATAAATAATATTTATAACCTCACATTTTTCAGTTATTGTTTTGACAAATTGTAGTGTTTGAGTAGTGTTCCCAGTCAAAATAATACACTCATATCGTTCTGTAATGTCATATATATATATATTCTCTGTCATTTATTATGCAATTATTTGAAATTTTCTGATATATTTAAAAATAAAGACACATATCGTGTTATAACGAATGAATATTGAAATTATGGTGATTTACATATGACAATGGTGGGTGAATTGAAACACCGGCTACATTTCAGCAGTTCCAGAGGTAAATAAAATATCATATGCATGTGGAAAACTTCAGATAAATCTAATCAATATATTTTTTTTCTAGTCAAACCGTTTTGATGATTGCGAGAGTGAAAATAAAGTTGAATCATGGATTTGCTGTCACAACAGCCACTGTTTTCCACCGAACCAGAGACAAAAGGATTCGATCTGTCATCGGGCAACAAATGGATATATCCCGAGAATTATCCAGTCCGCCAATATCAATTCACAATTGTCAAGACTTCATTGTTTCATAATACATTGGTATGTTTACCAACTGGTCTAGGCAAAACATTCATAGCTGCCGTGGTCATGTACAATTTTTGGCGATGGTACCCGAGCGGTTTGATTGTGTTTCTCGCACCTACGAAACCGTTGGTTGCTCAACAAATTGATGCATGCCACGATATTATGGGAATACCAATAAGCGAGACAATTGAATTAACTGGTGCCACTAAACAAAAACACCGTGAAATTGCTTGGCGTAATAAACGCGTAGTATTTGCAACACCTCAAACATTTCAGAAGGATCTTGAGAAAGGTATTGTGAGAACAGAAAAAATTAAATGTGTTGTAATAGACGAGGCGCATCGTGCGCTCGGCAAACATTCATACTGTGAAAGTATTCGACTTTTACATCAGACCAATCGTTATCATCGTTTGTTGGCATTGTCAGCAACACCTGGTAGTAAATTGGATGCGGTACAACATGTTATTCGTAACCTTCACATTACCCATTTGGAATTGAGAGATGATACATCGCCAGACATTACACCATATATTAATGAAAGAAAATTAGAAATAATTCAAGTGGATTTAGGCGAAGATTTAACACGGTTCCAACAACGATACATTGAAATAATGGATCCCTATTTTCGTGTGCTGCTCAAGAGCAATGTATTACGCGGTGCGACTTCAAACATTACCAAAGGGAGAATTTTTCACATCAAGAGAGAATTCATGAGTCGTCCGAATAAACCTTATAATTTTGGGAGTATAATGAAAACACTAAATATACTCTTGAGTATGTGCCATGCCAATGAACTATTGGTCAATCATGGTTTGAGAGCATTTGTACACTTTTATCAAAATCATTCCGATAAACCTTGGCTAAAAGATGAACCGAATTTGATGGTGTTGATTGAAGAAATAAACAAATTCATTGGACCATTTCCAGTGATCGGATCTTTAATGGACGGCGATACGATCACTATTCCGGATAATATTGTGTTTGGCCATGGGAAATTTCATAAATTGTGTGAGATACTGGAAAACCATTTCCGCAATGCTGCAGCTAAAAATGTCGACACAAGAGCAATCGTTTTCGTCGAGTATCGTGATATTGTGAATGAAGTATTTGTATTATTACTACAGTTACGACCACTCATCAAACCTCAAGTATTTGTGGGCCAGGCAGGATTGAAGCAGAAACAACAGAAAAAGGCCTTAGATGACTTCCGTATGAATAATGTAAATGTATTGATTTCGACATCAGTCGGGGAGGAAGGTCTCGATGTCGGTGAAGTTGATTTGATTATTTGTTTCGATATTTTGCAAAATTCCCCAACTCGCCTTGTTCAACGAATGGGTAGGACAGGTAGAAAACGTGACGGCCATATAATTGTTCTCGTCACCGATGGCCGTGAGCAAAAGACATTGAAATCTGCATTAGCAAGGAGAGATTCGCTTAATAACAAAGTTTTGCATTCTAGCGGAATAATTGATGCTTTAGGTGAAGAAAGCCCACGTATGATTCCAGCACATTTGAATCCTGAATGTTTGAAGATGCTTATTACTGCGATTCCCACCACGCCTCGTTCGAAGAAGCAGAGAAAAAAAATGGTAATGAACGCAGATAAGGATGACCCGAATAAGAATGAGAAGAAAATGAAAGCGGGAGTAAAAATCAAACCAAGCACTCCCAAAGCAATACCAAACACAATGATGAAATTCCTGGCAAAAAGTTCAAATCGAGATAATATTTCTCAAGACGATGATGTAGTCAATATGAGAATAGAAGAAGTCCGACCATTACAATTGCAATCGGCTAGTAATAGTTTACAGCGATTAAAACCATCTGATATAAAACTCCTGACATCTGATGATGAATCTGTGGAATTTTTGACGCTGTGTGCAATAAAACAATCAGCACAGGATATAGACACGGGAAAGATATCACTTAATATATCATATTTGCCAATTACCACCGTTAAGAATTTGGACAATGTATTTGTAGATTTTGAAATTCCACCCCGCTCAATTCTCGATTGCATCGAAAGCTTAAATGAATATATTGCACCGATGGTGGATGAAGTACCTACCAATTACGTGGATGATGCAGAAATGTGGCAATCTGATCACTTCTCACATTTTGCGGAAAATTCTCGCTGTCCTGAGTTAGTATTGACAAAGGGAAGATTTGAAGAGTTATTAGATGATACATCGGACTCTGATCAGACGGTTTTCTCCGAGAATCAGTCATTCCCTGATCAACAATTTGATTGGGAGAAGAAAGATACTCTTGATATCAATATTTTTCAGCGAAAAAATCGTGATAGTCTGAACATTAGCACTTCAACTAATTCCATTGTCATCGGTGGTGCTTTCGAAGATCTTTTGGATGAATCTTCCGATGATAGTGTAACTCAATACCCTGAAAATTCTCGAGGGCTATCTCAAAACTTTGAATATAATGTTTTGAATAATGACATTCCATTGACCAACACGAAATCAAACAATCATGACACAAAGCAACCCCTGGTAATTAATTTAACGACATCAGAATCTGGAAACTTTGTAGAAGATGTAAATGATCCAGATGTGAAAAATTCATCACGTCATGTTGAATGTAGAAGCGATGAACAGGGGAAAATTGAAGATAAATTTGACGTTAATTTAGGCAAAGTTGAATCGAATCTGGATATAGATTTTGAGAGTGATTTTGGTTCGTGGGATAACTGTCTGAAAGGAAATTTGGTCGAGCCTGCGAAAATGCCACAGACGGATTCAGTTGAGAACCGTTGTGATACACCGTTTGATACCCCTAATTTCGATATCGTGATGAAAAGGGAACAATTACAGGAGATGCAAGTAATCGAAAATCGAATAGTAAACAAGAACATTAATACAGCCCGTACATCTCCAGATCTCAGCAAATCGTCACAGCGTAGAGTGCAAACAAAATTGAATATATTTTCGAATACAACTGAACAACAGCCAACGATTCCAAAATTAGTAAGAGAAACAGTTGACGAAGCAGATTCTACCGATGACGATATCTTTGGTGTTGAAAATCTATTACTTGACTCTGACTTTGAAGATCAGACCACAGCCGCAGGAAAGTCAAACACAGCCAAAATGAATGAAATAGTTGATGATAAATCAATTATGTGTATGAAATCCGCCGTGAAAAAAAAAAGTTCTGCGCAGAATGACATTGAAACTGCAAACGGTTCAAACTCGGACTACACTACAGTGAATAGTGTCAGTGGAAATGAATTCGTTGAGAATTTCAGTTGGAGCAGTAGTGACTTTGAAACTTCTTCAACCCCTATTACAGAATCAAAATATTTTAAATCGGATTCCGATCTGACTTCTCGTGGCTTTCCCGGTGTGATGATTTCGAACATACCTGAGAATGCAAGAGTGTTTTCCTCAGAAATGAGTGAAAAAGAAAGCGAAACATTGAATTTAAACACAAATCCTGAAAGGAAATTACGCAGCATTCGGGAGAAATTTTTATCCAAGGTAAGATCGAATTCTCGACAAAATGTTAAATGCGCTGATGATTTTGCTTCAGAAAAAATCGAGAAGAATGTCGTCGGGGATTTGAAACACAGTTTTCCTGTTGTGGATAAGTTTTGTGGAGGCCCATCAAGATTAACGACAGGTAGCTGGTTAGGTCATTCGCCAAATAACATGAGACCTAAGCCGTTATCTACTGGAGATTCCAGTGAATTTGTTATGCCAAGAACATTTGTTATGGAACCAAAAATTCTTCCGAGTTCTGGGCCACTACGAACTGGAATAACGAGATCATTTTCCCTAGATAGTTACCCAAAAAAGAAACAGCGCACGAAAAATCGGGGTAGAGTGAAAAATGCTTTCATTGATGATGAGGCTGAAGTGTCGTCAGACGAGATGCATTCACCAGGTTGCTCGGATGATGATGGTGGAACTGATGATGAACTCGCCGATTTTGTTAGTCATAGTCAATATCACGATACTGCAGTTGACATGAGAGCGCATTATCTCCAGAGTGTGAGGAGTCCACGGGGCCCTGGACGATTTCTTATCAAAAGAGTGAAATCTCCAGCCCCAGATATGCAAATATATTCGCAGGCAATTCAAGATGAACCCAATGCATACCTTTATGTGAGTTTATGATATATGTTTCATGAGAAAAATAGAATTTTCAAACGTATATAACAGTTTTTTAATATTTCATGGTATTTATCTTGTTTCTCGTAGGATTCATTCTGCGTGAGGGACGGTGAACCTTCCGAGCACTCAGATCATTCGCTCGAAGAGATTTCTATTTTGGCAGCGGCGGAGCGTAAGCTGACAAAAAGAAAACGGAAACGTAGAAATTCTTCTGGATCAACACATGCCAAACGGAAAAGAATAGTTGTAACTATGTCTGATGATACCAGTGAAGATGAAACAGAAAGAATGCGCGCAGAAATTGCGAATCAGTCAATGATGCTCAAGAAATAGCAAATAAAATGAAGTAAGATGAGGGGACATAAAAGTGTATGATGTGACAGGAATCACAATTATTAATTCTGTTAATTCAATCGATTGTGAAATATATAATTTTGATAATATTAAAATAACTACTCGAGGAGGAAATTAATGGTTACATGATATAGTTTGCAATATTATACGAAATAAAATTTTCCAATTGTTTTATTCACAAAACAAATTTTATTTGTGAACTATTGCAGGATTATTCACAATTTTCGTCCAATCTCCATGATCATCTATGTGTCTCTATACTCTGGAAAAATATCCGAGAATTATCTTTCTATCCCATCAATGGAACTACTCTAACGCGCTTAGTCGTAAACTATTTGGGTTGGGAGTGTTTTTTTTTTTTTTTTCGGATAATTAAAGGAAAGAAACCAACGGAAAAATTAGAGAGTCCCAATATTTTTGGAGGGTCTCCAAAATTATACCTGGGACTTCAGGAATTTGCGCAAAAGCATAAAAGCAATTGGAATCCTTGGTTGACATGTCATTTTGCGTCCAGCAGTCAACAGTGCTGTTTGAAGTTCAAGTGGTGAGTTATTTCTCTGAGAAATAGACTCTTAGAAGTGAATTTGTACACTACAACTATCATATCATTTTTGCGTTTTCATAGTAAATTATTTGGAGTGAATTTTGCATAATGTTTGGAGTCATCTTGATGTTCGTTATGACGATGGGAGTTTCCCGAACAGTAATCGCTTCTCAAGGGGATATATCTTCGTCATCTGAGATTGAAGCCAAACCGACGATTCCAGTGTACCCTTCGAATCAAAAAAATAATTTTGCATTTGGAGCATATTCTATTCCAACGTATCCTGACTATGTTTCTACTAATTCTTATTCGGATCCGAAAAAAGATGAGACATCTAATTCGAATGCTGCTCTGATTCCTCAAGCTCCACTTGAAACTTGGTCGTCAATTATAGCTAAAAGCTTCGTTCCCTTGTCCAGTTTTGCTCTGTACATGGGAGCAAAAGCAATTACCTACGCTTTCAAATTCACAGCTATGGTATTAATTAGTGTCGCTCTTACCACATGCATCTGTACTTTCACGCCCTTATGCCACATAACTTTCAATGGAATCAGTTATAATAAAACTCAGGTATCTAATAAATAATAATTTATCATTCAACAATTGGTTTGAAGAAAATTCCATGTGATTAAATATTTTGTTTTTTATGATTTTATTTGTAGATTTCTGAAGTAGCAGGACCCTATATCACTACTGAGAACTTAGATAGAGGGGCTGCTATGATTGGCCGCGCTATCGATGCATTCAACGAGACGCAGCGTGATACAAAAGAAAATATCGAATTGAAGGGAACTAAAAGCGAAGAGGTTGCTTCTATTCTTACAGCAATTAATAGAAGGCGAAGACGTCATACATAAAATTATTTTACAAATATAGTTACAATATTTTTCATGATCCAAGTTTCACTTCTAATAATTTCTATATTTTTTTAATAATTAACCATTATTTCTTGAATATCATATGAACATGTTAGAAATAGGTAAACAAAAATTACGTCTCATAAACATATCTGTTTTTATTTCACTGCGAATCTTTTTATCCTGCATGAGTCTTTCTCCAATTGGGTTTTCCCTCCTCCCTACTTCCTCAACCAGTCTCTTCTCACTCCTACTACGTATCTGCAATTGACCATCAACGGGGGCGACCGCGACCAACGACCGCGGTCGCGGCCGTTTCTTACGTATACGTATATCACGAAATGCGCTGCGATACGCATGTTGTATGAATAGACAATCATCAGTTTGGACTGAGACATTTTGTTTTTACTACATATTGATATTAGTTGGAATAAGTAGCATCGGTGATATTTCACAATGAGACAATCATGGTTTGGTGAGTCAAAGCATTCGTTCATTCCGTCTAATTATTTCTATCGTAATTTCTTAACTATAAATGTAGTGGTGTAAAATTATCATCTATCATAACTTGATTCAGCACGGTCTATCCACGTCTTATCTTTGGCCCCTGTTATCTTCTGGAATTTTGGGGCTGTAATAATGTTACCAGAAATTCACGGAAACACATCATCAGCACAGGGAGGCCAAGTGATTCCCAATAATGGAGAGGAGATGTTTGTCCCATATCAAGGCGAACGGTTCAGCATTTTTGATTGGAATTTATGCAAGGTAGACTTAATGGAGCTTAACATTTTTCTATTATATTCTATCGATTCTTAATCTAATTCAAATATTCTTTGTACAAGCTGATGGCGGCGAGATACCATGGCAATATTTTGATCTCGCCAGTGTCATTAAAGTTAGCATTAGTATTACTTTATGAAGGGGCTCAGGATGAAACGGCCCATGAATTGGCTGGAGTTTTACACTTACCAGTCGGTCAAACGGCCACGCGTGATAAATTTTCGATGATTCTTCGGTCATTCCAGGTAATCAAAACTTTTTCACAAATCCACCAGTCAACAAATGAAGTAATTTTGAATTTCACCTCAATCTTCTAGGAAATTTCAAATCATCACAAATTAAATTTGGGCATGAGAATATTCATAGATAATAATGTGTCGCTAAAACAAAGTTATTCGGCTGTGATCAAAACATTCTATAGCTCAGATGTCATCGCTAGCAATTTTACTAATGCCCGTTCAACCATGAGGAGTATCAATAGTTGGATAAACAATACCACTGACGGCAATATTCCGAGAATAATTTCTGACGGTGAGTCATCTCTGTTGTCTTTGTCATTACATATATTTCGTGGATTCCATTATACCACGATGTTTTATTCACCGTACAGAAAATAGCCTCAAAGATTGTATTATGATGGTGCTCAATGTCATCTACTTCAAGGGCTTTTGGCTTGGCAATATGTTCCATTTTAATAACACAGGGATCAATAAATTTTACGAAGACTCTGACAAAAGCTTCGACGTAAATTTTATGACAACATATGGGAACTTCTACTATGTGGAGGCGCCGGAGCTTGATGCAACAATCTTGAGAATTCCTTATGAGGTGAACTGATTATGTAAATTAACGTACAATTTTTCACAAATTCTATAATAAAATTGTGGATTGATTTAACTCATGATTACAGGGGCGTAAATACGCAATATATTTTATTTTACCGAGAATGATAGGGGGGCTGGATGATGTTATAAAAAATATGAATTCATTTCTTATGTCGAGACTCGTGGAAACGATGCAGAAATTACCAGTAGAAGTAACAATTCCAAAATTCAAATTTGAATTCACGAGTCGTCTTGAACCAATACTTCGTGAGGTACATTGTATTGAGAGTGAGATTGATTAAATGTCCTATTCTTTTTCATAATCGAATCTCATTTTATATTTAGATGGGGATTCGGGATATTTTTGATAATACGGCCATTCTGACTGGGATTGCCAAAGCAAAACGTTCACAAAGTCTCATCGTCACTGATATAATTCAAAAAGCAGGAATTGAACTTAATGAACATGGCACAGCCGCATACGCAGCAACAGGCAAGAATGAAAAAAATATCGAATTTCATTATTTATTACACAAATATTCATACACGTATTTTGGTAAATTCATTTTTTTAACTCATTATATTTTCAAATAGAGATTAATGTCGGGAATAAAGTAGCAGATCAAGAATTCAATGCCAACCATCCTTTCATTTTCTACATCGAGGACGAGACAACTGGAACAATTATTTATGTAGGTCGTGTGAATAATCCGTTGGAATCAAGCGGAAGTACAGAGATGTCAATGAGATCACATATTCCGATTTCAGTGGAGAGAAAAGCAACCGAAGAAATTTCAACCGGTATTCTTTAATATGTCCATAAAAAAGTTGTAGTAAAAATTCTCGGAAGAGTTTCAAGGTGGTGGGCATGCATTTACGAATTATATAAATAATTTCAAAACAAACAATGGTTAATGAATTTGAGAATTTTACAATTTGTAAGCAGTATGATATATATATACATATATATATATATATATATATGTATATTATTCACATGGATCTTTCATGCAAATGCTCAATTCAATCTGTGACACAATGGCGTATTATTATAAAATTATGATTAACATATTGACCTATTCTACTAAAAGAATAACAATGTTATTTTGTTAAACATATACAATGGCATTACTCATGCGTTGAGTCTGTGTGTTTAGTTATTTCTGACGCAACATTTTGTGAGTAAATCCCCCAGTAAGTCTGTGTTCAGCCGACAATAGTAAAATCACGAATGTAAATTGTTTGATGAGTAATTTTCAAGTGTTTGAAAGTAAATTATCACATCTACATGAGCATTACATTACAACGTATATTCGAATGTATGAATCTCCTTTCAAGAAATTATGCATTGTAAATGCGTATATATTATATAAATTATTGAGGAATTATAATTATTGTGAGTTGAAGTGTGATAGAATTTGTGTGCGTGTGTGTAGACGTGAGTGTAGAGAGAAGTGGGGATCTATTGAATACGCTGTTGATATCATACGGATATAAGAAGATATTAGTCAAAGGTCATCACACGGAGAAATCTGCTTATGCATTAAATTAACGCGCACAAATATCACAAACAGATCTTCAATAACCTTCCTGTACTCAACCTTCTCTACTTCTTATTTCAAGTTGCTCCTATTGGATAAACTCTGGTACAATTGATAAAGTGATTTGTCATTGCCTTCCTCATTTCACACATCTCGGGAGTGTAAGTTTCATCATGATAATTCTGTTTACCGTAAGAGTAGTCGAATAGAGTGTGAAATTCTTCTTTATTTTCATTTTTCCTCAAAGTGAAACACGAAACAATTTATACGTGCCCCAAACCAGTAAGCCTTTCACGCTCCTGAGGTATTGACGCTTCGTGCACAATCGCGTGTCGCAATTTTTTTTCTCCAGAATGTGGAAAATATTGATAACTTATGGACTTATTTGCCAAGTTATTGCAGGTATCAAAACATTATTGATTATACAGAATTAGTACAAAGCATGAATTCAATATTTTATTTTAACGTTATACCGATTCAATTACGCAAAGTAAATTCTGAATAAATCTATTGAGGAGTCCACTCACCTGGAGTATACGAATTAAAAAAACTACCATTTCAATACACAATATAAGTGTTTTGTATAATTAATAAATTCATAACACATGGACACTGTTGTTTAACTTAAATATTGAATATTCATATGTTTACAGTCCAACGGATTACCGATGGAATAATCGAACGATCTAATTACTTCAACATTGAGTTGCTGCAGGTGCTTAAGTCCGAAACAAATACAGCCTACACATGTATTTTCATCCCTGAAAATGTAATTCATATTTTTGTAATGACAAAATTATTTCTCTTTCAGATTGTGAATGATGAGACTCAAGGAAATGTTGTAATATCACCATTGAGTGTTAAAACAGCGTTGAGTATTTTATCAGAGGGAACGGGAGGAAGGACGCGTGAAGAGCTCTTGTCAGCCTTGAGACTTCCTACAGATCAACAGGAGACCCGAAATATCTCATGGAAATCATTGCAATCCATACAGGTATTATCAAAATTGTGGGATTTTCATCCGCACACACGATAGTTGAAAAATAAATTCGTACTCATTAATTTTTTTCAATTATTTTGCTGTTGCTCGTAGAATCATGGCGCTGGCACAAAAATCAATTTAGCCAACCGATTATGGATTGGACAATCAGTTGAAATTTCTGATGAATTCAATAATTTATTGCAAACATATTATGGAGGTGATTCACGATCAATTATATTCAGTAATTCCGCTTCGTCCGATTTCATTAATGATTGGGTTCAGCAAGCTACGGAAGATCATATCCATTCAATTGTCGATCCTGGTAATGATTATTTTAACTTTGGTGATATAATTATTTGAATAGAGTTATTGGAATTTGTGTAGACATCTTACCTTTCTGCAGATAATCTCCAAGCAGATATGCAATTGCTTCTAACATCGGCCCTGTATTTCAAGGGCAAATGGAAAACAGCTTTCGATGAGAATGCAACTCGAAATCGTTGCTTTAATATCCCAGAACACGATTGCTTCGAAGTACCGATGATGGAAGACTCGACGACTTTGCCTTATGCGAAAATTCCATCGTTGAAGTCAGAAGTTCTTGAAATTCCGTACGACGTGAGTTTCTCGAGCTTATCATCATATTTAACATGACAAGTCGAACATTATCATAAATGCAAAGACGTGCTTTCGAATTGAGAATAGAAAATGCATTCTAATCAAAAAGAACTTCGCTAGCATCAAACATTCGGGATCTGGGTGGATCCAGGGGTTCTTTAGAAAGCAACTGTTTGTAATCACGCAATTCCAATTGCAACTCCTTATTCATATATCCTTCCTTCTCCTTAGGATGGCAGACTATCTATGTTGATTTTTCTCCCACTGCAACAAGGCCTGCAACATCTTCATATACTCTCAAGAGATCTTGCTCATAAACCAATTTCTGAGTTGCTCAGCAGTCTCGAGGACACAGAACTCATTTTGCAGCTTCCTCGATTCAGCGTTGAGAGCAAAATCGATCTCCAATCGGCTCTAGAATCTCTTGGGATCCGAGATTTATTCAATTTGAACGCAAATTTGACAGGAATATTGCCAAATGGTGGAGCATGCGTTGGGAGTGTTTTTCATAGTGCGAAAATCGAAGTTAACGAAAAAGGAACAGTCGCATCGGCTGCTACAGGTAGGTTCGAGCAGATAGTGGTATCTAACGAAAAAAATATGATATTTCGAGCAATTGAATGATCTTGCAAAAAAAATTGTCATTAGTGAGATGCAGTACTAGAGGTGTTAAAAATATTTCTGATTCGTCCTGTTGAAACTTACCTGGCGCGGGGGTAAACCGTAATCAATCAGGCGGTTCTTTCGGGGAAAAGTTCTTCCATTGCACCTTGGTTGTGTGATCCTGGCGATTGTTTCAATTTCGGATCACACGAGCGTAGAATTTTTGTGTATAAGGGCATGCGTTCGCGCAATCCTGTAAATTCCACTATAAAATTAATAATTTGTTGTTTCGATTTTGCTGCAGCATTCGCGATCATACCACTGATGGGAACGACCCATGAAGTCTTCAGGGTGGATCGACCATTTTTATTTACAATCATTGATCGTCCATCAGGCACTATTATCTTCGCCGGTCGCGTTATTCAACCATGAATATATTCAATCACATTATCATATTTATTGATGTCAATTGAACTAAATTAAGCGCTTGGCACACATTTTGAGAGAAATAGTATAATTGCCGTTCAACTATTCCGAAATATTATCAGAAATCGTCATGTAAATTCAATAGCATTTACGTGCTGGATCTCAACCCGAACGATGAAGAAAAAATGAATTAAAACGTTCAATTTCTCATTCTTTCACTGTCTTTGGTGTGAATGCATATGCGGAAAATTCGATCAAAATCTCAGTTTGCAAATACGATTGTGTTTTATTCTGGGAATAAATTTTCTCCTGTAACGATTTGGAATTAAAGTTATTTGGTGTTGAATGCCTTAATCGGCGTTCCAATTATTATACGTCAACAACGTGCACGTATTTCATCAGCTTTTTCGTAGCATCAGTTGCCCCTCTTTCGATGTCAAACATGTGTACGTTCGGTCATCTTTTTCATTTTAGTAGCTTTCTCTCACTCAGACTATGTATTGCGCCGACTCAAACAACGTGTGGATAACGTTTACATTGGCAGACGTCTTTTTAATCTTCAGCGTAACACTTGTGTGAGCTGACTAAACATTACTTTGAATCAAGTTCAAATTTATTGATAGAATAAGAAACGTTTAAATTGTATTTAACTGTGTAATAGTTGGGCAAAAGTGAATACTTTCTTAACGTACTTCAAATTGTATTCAATAATTGAATCACTCAAATTAATAAATTTTATAGTGTGAGTGAATCTACTTTAGTGATCGCTCCAACAATATCTAACTTTATTGAGGGATACAAAAAATTAACTGAACTTTGAGATAAAATTGAAGCACAAAAATTGAAATAGGAATTCAGTGGCAGAGGGGCAGAAAAATTGGATGTCTTGTTTGATACAATCGCTTCAACGTCAGGACGAATACGTGATGGAAACATCATTGCCGCAATTTCATATTATTAGAAGATATATCGTATTAATAGATTATAAAAATGAAAGTACAGTGAAGTTAATGCGGATAATGAATATGTACGGATCTATTTTATGAATAATGTTGAAACAACATACACTCCTTAGAGTATGTGGGAAAAAAAATTAAAATGTCGTATGTACATCGGTAAAAAATCGTATCAATATATTAAAGTGCGAAAGATGACAAGGGAGGTAAACAATAATCAAATCACGATATCATATCGGCTGAAAAATACAGGTGAACTTAAGAAGGAAGAGAAAAAGGAGAGGGAGCTTCAACGCTCACGCAAAGTCGCTGTGGCTAAGTCAGTTGTGCACAAACATTTGTGGGTTTCTTTGGCAGAAATCTTGGGACATTTATTTATGTACTAAGAACTTAGAGAAGCGTAAAGATATAATGTTTGACATCTAATTAAATCACTTGACAGCCAATAAGTGATTAGTTTGTTTTCAACCAACTCGTCGTAAACAATTCCTATACAAGGTGACAAAATCACGCCGCAACTATATAGATGATGTATATTGTGTTATTTCAATTATTTATCTGATATTATCATTATAATCATGGGTGATGTAAATGGATTGTGGATATTCGGTTATGGATCGCTATGCTGGAATCCAGGCTTTGAATTCAAAAAGAGTATGACAGGATATATAAAAGGGTATTCCCGAAGATTTTGGCAGGGAAATACAACACATCGCGGCACGAAAGAAAAGGTAAAGAATGAAAACACTTGTCACTCCATGATTCACTAGTTTGCATCCCTTAGCAGAATAAGAAAACCTAATTTGAAGATGATAAATTGATTTGAATTCACTTATATCAATAACACGTTATTCGATGATAAAGTGATGGAGTTTGAACAAAGAGTGAGTATATTTATTTGACCGATTATTCAAAACCCTTTTGTTCTGTCACAACTCACGGCTTTTATCTATTAATACATACATTCCGAATATATATGTGATCACGCGTACAATACGTGCTTATAACGCGTATGCAGCATCTATACGTCTTCTTTCATGAATATTTCAATGTCAAACACGTGTATCTTCATGAAAATTTTCTAAATAAATTCATGATATGTCAACGCGAAGTAATAATTATTTATTCACGCAGTGTCATTATTATCATTTTTCCTCTATATCAACAAATACTTGTGTCACACACTACTTGATGATAACAAATTATTCAACGAATAATCGATGAATTACATAAGAAAAATATATTTTATCTTTCAATAATTCCTCTTCAACTACACTTATTGATTTTATCATGTGATATCATACATGAGTAAAATTTCATTTTCTCATAGGTGTATGCCTGACTGATATTCAATATCAAGTTATCTCTGATCTATTTGAATATTATATCCCTTCCAATGTGGTTATTGAAAGTGATTGAAATTAAGATATAAAATAAAACTTGGATCAATATCGCTTGTATAACCGCTAATCATGAATTATCTATAACATAAGTAAAGTAAGAAATGATTGAACTGAACTTAATTTTTTTCATCATTTTCACAGCCCGGGAGAGTTGTGACATTAATTGAAGACAAAGACGTAAGTGTGAATCATTCAACCGAAGGAATATGAGGAACTATATTACACGATATTCAAATAATTATAGAATTTGGATAACTCATTATCATCATCATTACATCTTTCCATTTTTTTTTTTTTTTTTTTTTGGAAATCACATATGGGCGAGTATTTGAAGTGAAAGGTGACACAGCTTTACCTTATTTGGAATTGCGCGAGTGTACTCTAGGCGGATATTTAACAAAATTTGCGATGTTCCAATCACACGATGGAAAATCGAGTTTTCCAGTTCTTATCTACATTGCCACAAATAACAATGAGCATTGGATGGGTGAGGCACCATTGCGCACGATTGCTAAACAAATTCTCGAGTGTGAGGGGCCAAGTGGACATAATGTCGAATATCTCTTGAGGTAAAAATAATATGTCAACAACTATTCATGTAATGGTGCACACAACATGCCTAGCATTTGACAGATTGATATTCACCACACAATTTATATATCTAATGATGCTCTTGAGACAAAGAAGAATTAGCTCCATAGCATGGAATAACTCTCTCATAATTCCGAAAGAGGACGTTAATGAATCAATTGTAATAATAGACTTGGAATAATTATATCCATTTAATGACTACATCATCAATTTCCACAGATTAGCGAATTTCATGCATCGCTACGTTCCAGAGGCTGCAGACGAACACCTGTTCACTTTGGAAACATTAGTTCGTGCCCATATTAAAAAATTTAACATGTGTATGGACAAATTGATGGGCGGCAATCGTGTATATTCCGGTGAACTATTGGAAACAGAAGCCGTCCTTGAAAGGAACGTGGAGGATAATAATAGACAAGCCAATGCCCCGCCAGAGAATTCATTTGAATATATATCACGAGTTCCTATGAAAACGCTACGTTGCTTGAAACCATGAATAGTTTCATTACTGCTTTGTTTATATCATCTTCTACCAATTCATGCATGAGATCACTAAGACTGAGTCAAGGAACGAACGCGATAAGGGTTTAGCACTAATTATATGTGAGTGTCTGGCATATTTGCACACAATTTCATTTTGTATATTTGCAGACGTATGAAAATTAGTATGATTATTAAAAAAGAGTATTGATATCAATATAAAAACCTTTCTTTCATTGCTCCCTACTTTTATTGAAAAAACACTGCAAGGACTTGAGGTGGCTTCAGACATAAGTGTGAACGCCGATGAAGTGATCGCAGGTGTGTCATTAAAAGCTGCGAAAATATGATTGTCACGTAGCCCAGACAATTATATAGATTAGCAGCTATTAATAAATTCTACGAGGACACCACCAACGTCATCAAACCATATCAGTTGTGAACAAGACATCATCGCAATTCTATCGCGTTTGAAAAAATAACAAAAATCATGCCCGGTGGAGTTGTATTCCTCGTGTGTATTCCCACGTTGTCGCACGAGCATGAGTTGATCTTCGGGATTCCTGTAAAATTATCGAAAAAGAATAAGAATATTACAAGAACACGGGGGGGCAAAGTTGATTTGCGATTGAAGCAAACGAAAAATCGGAACGAACTCATTACTATTGGTAGGGAGGATGATGACGAGGATAACGAGGATATGAATGATATTGACGATATTTTTAATCCATTGAGAAAGAAGCCACACACTTCGTATAGACAAACCTCACCTCTCGCCGCGCGATCTGATAAATCGCCAGTTTTTGTACCAATGGAAACGGTAATTCAATTTAAAAATAGAATCAATTTCATTCTTCTCTAATTGAATTGTCCCGTATTGTAAATCGTCAACAGGTACTAGAAGAACTCTTGAAGAAATTGAAAGTGGAACATGTCGTCTGGTGCAAAGATAAAGGTAACATGTATTATGAAGTGATTTTTCCCGTTCCTGCTGGTGACCCATGCGAAAATTGTTTGCACTGCCTCACGGAGATGGGTATTGGTACGAGAATGAATTCAATTGTCAGGTAACACTTGACACCTCTTCTTTCATTTTCAACAATGTCAATGCTGCCACAGAATTTAAAGCCTTCATTGAGAAGTATTCAAATTTTTTCTTCCGTAGCGTTATACCTACCCAATGTACATATAGCGCAATGCGAAGTCCAGTTCCAATTGCTATTGCTGATCATCCACAACTCAGGAAAAAAGATGTTGAAGATCAGAGTAATAATTGGGAAGCATTTGTCGATTCAATTCGTTCGAAATTGACGGTGAAACAAGTTGTCGATGGTGTGCGAAGTGGTGGTGATCTTACATTCGATTATGTGGCCCTAGTATTGACGGCAGAGTAATATCATATACTATATTTGCTCATAATATTTGATACCACTATATATATATATATATATATAAATAATTATGTTGATGACAAACTATGATATTCCAGTTGTTTAGCGGCTCTTGGGCTAGTCGAAAATAGCGCAACAAACGTGGTGGCCGCTATGCTTGTATCACCCCTGATGGTATCAGAAATAAATCGTTCTAAAATTAATGATATATCATAATGACTCTTGTTTTTTCTCAAGGGGCCTGTCATGTCACTGACCTTCGGTACAATAATTGCAGACAGAGATTTGATATGTGTGGGTCTGAAGAGCTTGTCACTCGGAATATTTCTCTCGATTCTATTTGGATTCGTTTTCGGATTGATTTTAGGTACCACGGCAATGCCATGGGGTTACAATGATTGGCCAACGGACGAAATGAAAGGGAGGTAAGGGGAGATTATTATCTAATGACAAACCAGAAATATTATTTTTTCTCTATTTTATGTGTAGAGGAAACTATAGATCGCTCTGGATGGGAATTTTGTGGGCATTGCCCTCCGGAACAGGGGTTGCGGTGGCATTGCTCCAAGGTAGCAATGGTCCTTTGATTGGCGTGGCTATTTCGGCATCTTTGCTCCCACCAGTCGTCAATTGTGTAAGTCAATCCTCATAGAAAAAACTGATATATGAATAGTCAATAACCGTAATGTCCCTGTATTGATTTCCGTAGGGTCTTTTCTGGGCACTGGGGTGCATCTGGTTAATTTATCGTCCAATAAAAATGCCACACATCAAAGGGGAATCTTATACAGACTTCAATAGTTCATATGTCTATGTATACACGGATTATCTACCAGTCGAATTTTTTTGTAATGGCATAATCAGCGCGTGCCTAACATTAATCAATGTCATGTGTATTTTCATTACAGCGATAATTGTTTTGAAGGTGATACGATTTTATAATATCTATAGTATTTTACAAAATCATTTGTGGCTATCCGAAATTGTAGATAAAAGAAGTAGCTGCGCCATATACGTCAACACCTGAATTGCGACGATTCTGGCAACACGATATCCCGCTTGTGCGTGATAAAAACACTTCAAGAGACAATAGCTCAATAGATTCGAGGTTGTAACATAATCATGCTACTTCAGAACTTATGACTAAGTACGAATTTCATTTCAATAATTTTTTCCAGTTGCTATGAAAGTTTGAGCACACCACGAAAACGTGCATTAGAGCGTACACTGAATGAAGCTGTAAGAGAAGCTATAAATGATGAAACGTATCGAAAAGTGAAAAGATTGAGCTATGGGCAGCAAGCACCAGATGAGGTAATTTCTAACCAAGACAACAATATTTTCCATATTATTATTATTTTAATGAATGGTAGGTACCACCGAGATTGGATATTTCGGGAAATATGCGCGTCTCTGATGTTGTCGCACATGATGGAAATGAGTCAGGAGCAAAAAATGAATTCACTCCAGTGGCACCTCATCCACAAAATATTTTTCCAAACGGTGAAAGCACTAGCGAGGACTTAGCTGCGCTTGACAGACTCATTACTTATCTGCTCGGCCAACCAAGTGGCAATACAGATAACTGGCGACACTCACGACGAGTTAGTGCACGAGGTTACCGTCAACTACGACCAAATATCATTGATACCAGTGCTAATGTTCGTGCGACTGGTATCGGCACGACGCCTTTATAAATTTATCATCAATTCAACAGTTCTACGTGACAACTTGGTTGATGTGATCATTTTTGTTCCAAGTTAATCAGGAAGTTTATTTAATATAACTCAAATTCATCGGCCCATGATACCAACCGCTAAAAATTGTGTATAAATTTAATTATAATAAGTATTGATTATTTACAATCGGATAAAAAAAAAACAAAAAACCTAATTTGATTTACTCGAGGTCGTAAACTGATAGTGGTTCAGTACCGAAGTACCTGTCACCAAAGTTGCCAATTCCTGGTAATACATAAAATCTCTCATTTATCTCAGGATCAAGAGCGGACGAAACTATCTTGACGCGTGGAAACGCATACGCGATTGAATGAACACCAGGTTCAGCCATAAGTAAAGATACAACTAGAATATTTTCTTCAGCGACATCGTGGTCGAGTAAAACTCTGATCGCCATCATTGCTGCTGCGCCAGTTGCCACAGTCGCATCCATCAATATTACACGATAATCTTTTATGTCTTTTGGCAGTCGTTGGTAGTACAACTGTATGGACAGAAATGAAAAAAATATTTATGGATCTATACGAATTTATGATTAGTTCTTATTGACGAATTATTTTTATTTACACTACGTACGCACCTCTGGTTCATCAGTTTCCAAATTAGTTTGAATCAATATTTTTCCAATCCGTATGTCCTTACAGACATCGCAGAGAGCTTGTTCCATTGTTTCACCTGCTCGCATAATTGAAACTCCACAAATTTTATCAGTCGCACTTCGTTTGCCATGATACGGTATACCTTGTGGCGTCTCAACAGTGATTTCCTGATGAAAGAGAGAAGAAATTTTTTCGGACAACCATATACAACTCTTGATAATGATAAAAAAGACGAGACCATGAAATTACTTCAAATGGGAGCAATGATAATGCATATTCAATCACCAAACGTATCAATCGTTTAGAATAAAATATGAATTCATCTCTATCCGTGTGTTTATTCCGAATGAACGTGTGCAGCCCTTTTATTTGTGGCGTATCTGGTAACATATATAGAGAGGACGGTAATGGTTGGCCAATGCATGAGTGTGCCAACTTCTCACGTAATTTGAATCCTCTCTGTACACATGAGAATATTGTTGAAAACAAGAAATCAACCGATAATTGGAACTGTTCAGAAGAAATAATAGATATTGAATATCATTACCAGTTGTAATTGAGTGTGGACATGTTGAACAATGAGCTCTATTGCTACTTCATTGTCTCCACCACGCGGTACAATTATATCAGCGTGTACCATCGACGGTGCTATATAATAATAATATGCTGGTTTTACCATCGTTGAATATTGCTTCAAAACACCGTCCAACTCACGTCCACGTTGCGATATATCACGTCTTAATCGACGTGCAAGTCTTATGTCTGCGTCAGTGTCGACAAATACTTTCATGTCACACATCTGAGAACGCAGATACAGGATACATGTTATCTAATATGTATATTCCCCCAACACCTCAATATAATTCATAATGAATCCTTCATTTTTTACCTTCAATACTTCTGCATCGTAGAAGGTGAGAATCCCCTCAAATATAATCACATTCGCACCATACATGAGTTTCTATATTATGAATATTTTCCGAAAATTAGTATGGAAACATATTAGTCAGTCAACTAATAAAAAATAAAAATATGTGGACTATCTCACAGTTCTACTCTCTCGGCTGTGAGTAACGAAATTGTATATGGGTACGTCAGCCTTCCGTCCTTCCTTCAGTCTCTGCAATGTCGTTTTTAACAATTCAAAGTCGAATGCATCCGGATGATCGAAATTATATTCATTTCGTGCAGCCATATCGTGTTGTTTTCCGTTCAGCACCTGGAAGTTTCAAATTGATATCCTATTTCGTCTATAATTGAATTTTCATAGCATGATAATGATAAACACGAATTAAAATACTTTGTAGAAAGAATCCATGCTCAACAGCGTGACCCACGGAATATTCAAAGATTCAATGATTTTTGTTGCAACGGTAGTTTTGCCAGAGGCACTGCCCCCACATATTCCTGAAAGAAGTTACCCTTAGAAATCAGCACTTTCATATGATTACACACAATATCTGCGACATTTTTATTCGTATAAGGAGGTGAACCAACCGATGAGGAATGGCTCAACCTGTTGGCCAGCTGTATCATACCACGGTGGTCTGCCTGCGGTATAAATTGTCCCTCTTTTACTTCGAATAATTGACTCGGCTGATGTTCTCTTACTCGATTGCGTCATACTTGTTGTGCGTTGTCGGCGAGATCTCGGCGACTTTTGTGATCCTGCTTAAAGGTGATATGCCAGAATTTCGCGACGTTAATATGGTGGGAGAATGTAGGTTATTAATTATGAATAAACATTTACATGAGATAGAAAATCCAGTTCTTAGAACATATGTCTGCTGAACAAAAAATTAATGATTGAATATGTTCATCATACCAGTCGACGGTGGCCTGGGTGAGGGTGGTGTAGGACTCACAATTTCACGTCTGCAATCATCGCCATCCTGATCTGCAACGTCTGCAAGGAAGACAGCACGATCTTCTAGACATATATCACCGTCACTAAAATCAACAATGGATGATTTATTAATTGAAATGAATTAATTTTTGCTTCAGACGATTCCTCTAGGACAGCTGATAACGACTATCTACACTAATAATAAAACATTAACTGTGTAGATGGAAGCAAAGAGGAGGAGAGAAGGTATATCTGTGCAACAGTTTGATTCGATGAAAATAATGAAATATATTAATTTCTAACCTCTCGGAACTTGCCGAACTTGGAGCTTCAAAATGCTGCATTTCTGCTGCCATTATTAAATTCCTCTCAGCAAAATGGGAATATTGTCAAATTTTTAAATTAAATCTTCCTATTATGGCATGCGGCCGTAATGGCAGTAGCACGTTGTCACTCTCAATTATTCAGAGTTCATTTCCCCACCTAACCTTCCATCTCTGTGTCTCAGATAATTTGACTCTGTCTTTTATTGTCCCTGACCACCACGAGCTATCACAAACTGGAACTTGGAAGTTGTCTGGGACTGCTGTCTGCCGTCTGCCAGACTGCCAGTGAGCAGTCTGCCTGCTGCCACCGTGCGTCCGTGCCATGGACTATCCGACCATTGCATTCTGTCGGACAACGTCGGATTATATCGAATTGTAATTGCGGTGTCGTCGTGTATTTGCATTTATGTATAAGCAAAGAATACTGTCCCATAGAAGCTTATAAGTCCACTTTTCGCGTCCCACGAAAACCGTAGTGCCTACCCTGAAAATCAGAGAGCGACACTTGTTCAA